>QOCX01000112.1:450688-502781 GCA_005959815.1 Sarcophaga bullata
TCCTTCATTCTCTAACTAAATTACAGAGTTTAGATGCAACTGATTTTATAAAATATTCTACAACATTGAAGTAATTTGGTTACCAAACAGATTTCGTTTAGATTCCATCCATCATTATAAAACTCTTTTTAAAACAAAATGTTATAAAATAACTAAAAACTCTGAAACAAATAAGAACCAGCTCACTTAAAACATTATATTAGAGTCGTATAGTTTGTAATTCTTTAAAAGTAAACTTTACTTATCGTAAAAAAAAAAAAAAAAAAAACTGAAATGGTCGAACTTAAGAGGATTTTCTTCCATAAGAAACGTCCTGGTCAAAAATAAAAAAGTATATACCTCACCCATCGAGCAACACATAAACAAGCTGTAATCCAGCCTTGTGTACGTATTTTGTACTTTTCTAAAATTAATATTTCCGCCAAAACTTTACTGTATAAACTTTTGCAGTAAGGAAATGAGATTTGCAAATATCAAGTATTTAAAAAAAAAAACAAACGAAACTTAAAGGGGTATTAATTTAATTATGCTAATTAATGCTATTAAGTGTGCCCCGATATTCCCTTTCAAAAAAATGTTCACTTCCTCGTTTTTCATAAAATCATTATTATTTTGCCAAATTCATGCTGACCTTTAAAATTTATTTTTATTCCCTTCAATGTTTTTTTTTCTCAATAAAAGTAAATAATGCTGCTCGAGTTTAAATTAAATGAGAGTGTAGTTACCATCATAGATACTGAGTTAGTTTTGGAATAAATTACATGCGAGTAACATAAATATTTATTCATATGAACATTCAGATAGCAACGTTTACACGTTTGAACTTAGAAATATTAATACGCAGGACCTTGTTGATGTTTATTTACAGACCAACTAAATCTGCTACATGGTATACCTGAAATAATTTGGCAAATATATTGCTAAAGCTATAAGCAAGTTGACATATACCATCGACATAAGCAAGGATTTCTAATCGATAATACATACTACAAGTTTTAGCATGTGTTGACTGATGCATAGTCGAGTCCAGAATTATGTTAAAAAATCGAAGCATTGTAACCCTGTCGTATTCTAATGTTTAAGCTAAAGGTATTGCCTAACAATCAGTCATATTGTATCCTTCTTGTAGAATTTTGAAATATAATTTTTGGGAGATCGATTAAACTATTTGGAATTGTATTGAGACTCCTTCCATTACTATATAGTGAGTGCTAGGTTGCCAGATAATAAATAAATGCCCTGATAATATCAGTGAAGTTCACATATAAAGCAGATCAGTACTAAACTGACATTATAATACATTTTACCTTTTAAAAATGTTTGAAATATGAGGTCGTAGATTGCAAATAAAAATAAATTTGTGTTCACAATTTTGTGTGCCACTGTTCACAACTTATTCCAATAACAACAATTGCTGTATTTGTTATTCCTTTGTTTATGCCCTTTGCGATAAACAATACCAATTAAATACACAATTGTCCTGCACAACTTTGTAACGGAGATCTTTAAATCACGATTTCTTTCTTCACATGCACAGCGTTTACACACAAGACTGACAGAACTTTTACTCTGACTCTGCATGCTTTGCCTTGCCTTTTATATAGCGATGTAAACAGTGTGAGCGAAGGTTCGGGCCTGTGCCTTCTCGAGAATTCTATGAATATAAACATTGTTGTTTACCCATTTATTTATGCTTTCTTCTTTGTTGTTTCTGTATCTTGTTTACGTTCGTCCTTGCAGTGTTGATGTTGCTTGTTGGTCTACTTGTTTATCCCTCTTTTGTAATAGTGATGTTGTTGCTATATTTTTGTTTATTTGTTAATCAAGTAAACAAGTCCGTTGTTTTGTTTTTGTAGCTTTTGTTTAACATTTTAATGTTAAACGATGTTTTAGCATTTATATTTTCAAGCAGTAAAAAATAAAGGTACCAGGAAGCAGTGGAAGAGAGGCATTCCATCCTTTCTATTATCTATGCAAGTTTCTCGTAAGGAGCCTATCATAAAGAGGATTAAACTGAATATTATGATCTCCTTCCGGATTAAGTCGTCTGCACAAAAGGTAAACCAATGAATTAATCTTTCCCTTCCTTCAAGAAGCAATAATTGTTAAGTCGAATTCCAATGAGAAAAAAGCACTTGAAACATAAAAGCTGTTTGAAGTAAGCCTCGGTGAGTTCATGAAGTTGTTATGACAGTAAAGGAGTAATTGCTATCCTAGTTAAAAAACCTGTAGAATGGTATATTGTCCTTAAGATGACCTTATTAACCTTCTTAGTTTAAAATTCTTTTTTATTTGGTTTAGTTTCTGCAAGAAATATAGGGATTTTATTTTTGTTGTAATTTGAGTATTGTTAAGAGGAAAAGTTCAATTCATCTCACCTGTGCCTTGTCATTTTGAAAGAACAAAAAGGGGAAAAATGTTAACGAATTCAATAAAGTGATTTGAAAGCAGGAGACAGCTGTTGAAGAATTAATGAAATATTGTAGTTTCCCAAGCGTCAAGTTGTTGACCCTCTTCAGCATTAAAAATTTCTACAACCTTCATGAAAAATTTCTTAAGAATTAAACTTTAATTATCCGATGATGCTCATAACACTTTATTCTATCCCCTTTTTTGTTTTTGATTTATTTCGTCTATCGATTTGAAGTGTCTGATTGTCATCAATCAAACTCACTTTGAACAAAATTAAACGTTTTGTTTTACAAAATAAAACTCAAATACCGTGAAATTAACAGTTTCCCCTCAAAAGTTTAAACGTTTTAGACGATTCAGGGTTACACAAACTCTATAAGCTCTAAAAATATGGTTGTAAAGCGATAAATTTCCAAACGTTTATCGATTGTAAATTGTGGCAAAATATTCTTTTGTGTGTGTCTGTCTCACAACAACTATAACCATAATAACATTTTAAGTGAATACAGTTTTGCTGAGTTCGATTTTCATTCAGTACAACATAAATCATGATATGAATAGAGAAGGACGATAATCGATTTTTTTTTTTGAATTTCTAAATTGCTTATCTATTCAGTGGATAATTTTATGAAATAATTTTGGTTCACTTCTGCAGGAAACAAAGCTTAGTGGCACACAATCGTTTAAGCTGATACAAAATCCAAATTGTCCAATAAAGCAGTTCGCTATCGGTTTAATAGATGCCTTAATAAACACAATTGTTGCATTTGGAATGAAAATACTACGTAAGCCATTAACAAAGAAGTACGGTGCGTTTCATTGGAAAATAACTTTCAGCGAAATGTATCGAAACCAAAATAGGGAAGGGGATCAGAGTCAATATTGATTGCCATAGAAATATGGTATGAAATGTTGGTCTCATATGTAACTTTAGCAGGAAAGAGATTCTAGCTATTAACGCAAGGTATGTAATTTAAAATTCCTCCATTGATAAGCATAACTGAGTGCTAACGGGAGCATACACGGCTTGCGTGTAGTTTAAGGCAGATGCATGCAACTCAGCGGTCTTGGAAGAAGGAACTCTAAGAAGTAACAGCTTAACGTACAACAAAATTTCTCTACAATATTCTAGTAGAGAATTACCTTAGATCATCATCAGTAACGTGACATCACAATGTTCCATAAGAAATCTAATAATCAGTAGCGTGCTAGGTCATCCACCCACCGTTGCATGCTACTCTTCCGAACACATCTCCAGTTTGGAGGATTAAGGCTGACAATCATAAGTGCACCTAAGGACTCCTAAAAGTCAACCACTCATCAGACAGATTTAATCAGAAGAAAGAATGTCAGTCACATCCGTCAAAAGTAAAAGTATTTCCATCTAAAGAACGGTGCAGTTGTCATCCAATTTATAATGAAGCTTCCGTCCCAGATAATAACAAAACAGTCCGGCAGCAGTAAATTAATCTACATCACAATAGGTTTCTGTTAAAATTTAATTTCCCAAATGCCTTGGCGTCGGGCCCTTGACAATAGACTGATCTATTGCTTTCGGAAATCATTTCTTCTTCCCTTAACACTCATGGCGTTAGTTCCCTATTACTCTGGTACTCCCGCCATATGCTTTATGGTGGTATGGAGAGAGGTGAAAATGAGGGATTACCACCTATCGAGTTCGAGGAACTTTGTAGACTCCAAACTTTCACAGTCCGCAATCTTGATTTCCCTTGAAGAAGAAGAGGTAGGCATTACTGCCATTATAACTTCATGAACTCAATGAGGCTTACTATAACCAGCTCTCACCTTTAAAGTGAGTTTTTTTCCATTCGAATTCCACGTCACAGTTATTGCTACTTGAACAGAAGGACTATTTTCTGGATTTCTTTTTTTTTTTTGCAGAAAATTGGATCCGGAAGTAGCACATGAAGCCCAGTTTACCCCTCTTTATGAGATTTTCCTTACGAGAAACTTGCAAAGATAACAGAAAGGATAAAATGGCTCCCTTCGACTCCCTCCTCTCTCACAAGGCATTCATCAACACCTTTACTCTTTCTTGTAGAGATGGAGACTTTTAACAAAATGATTTTAAGGTTGTCGAAATCGCTGCGAATTCCTTGTCTTACCTTTAAAAAAAGCAATGATTTTGGATAACGAGAGTTTGGTTTGCAATGGTCACTCTATCGAATAAGCATTTTTCGTTTAGAAGAATGAAACATACTTACAACTAGGTCTGCATTGTCTTTTTCAGACAGCGGGAAGACCGAAACTGGCTTTAAACACATATCTGCAACCGATATTATCGTAGAGTATGTGCTGAAGACTTTTCTAAAGTTGGGTGGTCGGTATATCCTTCAGTACGTTACGTTGCGTTGCGTTAATTTTTTCTACAAATGAGGAAGAAAGAACGTTAATTATGTCAACTACACCGATCAGCATTAAAGGCCTTAAAAGGCCTTTTGCAGTCGAACTAGAGCGCTGAGCGCAAACCATAGCATAATATTCCATATTGAGGGTATGAAAAAATATACGTTATTTGCGAGTTCGTAAAGATCAAGAAAGTCATCAATCAGAAGTCAGAGTATTATTGTGGTATGGGTTTAGCTAACATACCCTGCATCAAGTGGCACCTTTTTGTTTAAAATTTTACCAGCCTTAGATGACATTGAGTAGGCTCATAGTATTATCTTTAAAATTCATTGTCAACTATTGAATGTTTTACAAATTCCATGTGTGCCTTGTTGATCCTCCCTAATATTCATGCCATATGTTTAATTGTTCGAAAAAGTACCTCAAATACAGATTGATTAAATGTTTGAATTGATTCCAGATAACCACAATTAACTGCGCAGTCTATGTGTGTTGATATCAAACCAACTCTACGAAACGGAAAATTTTCATTTCCAAAAGCACTTATGCTGCAGCTACACATTACATCTGATAAGCATACAACTGATATTCAATGAACTCTTTAGAAAAAATTTAAAAATTCTTTCCATTCATTTCAAAATTCTTATCAGGCTACATTTTCATAAAATTTGTAACATTCTAAGGCAACTTCCAACTAGTCAAGTTTGCAACAAAAGGAATTCTGTTGGTTATTCGGTCTTTAAAATCAACACATCACTTTCAAGCATTTTTTCCTGCCTAGCAAACGTCTGTAATAGAAGCCAACGTAATAAATGAAATCATGTTGGTCGTTATGATGTGTCCATTTCTCTGTATAAGAGGAATGATTTACAAAAAAAAAAAGGAAGAGAAAAAATCGATTATATTGTGCAATAGCAGCAACCCAGTCAATGGTTTTCCAATAAACAGGAAGTATTTTGTAGATACTGTTAGAAACCCTGGTTAATATAGCAGTGGTTGTGTGTGGCTTAGGCATATATGCGTTTGTAAATGCAAAGTTTACATAACGTAAACATGTAAAATAGAATCAATATTGGTGTATTTCAGTTCGAACGTTCAGTTCTACATACCACAGAAATTAACGCGCAAGCATATAAAGCCTTAAAAATGCAAAAACAAAAAAGCAAATGTACACAGAATTAGCTGTGAAACCCATGTAATGTGTACAAATTACAAACGGTGGATTAATTGTTGATGATAGGCAAACATTTTTGTTTTACTCTTTAGTGGTGAATGCCACTAATTTTTATTAGATTCGATTAATGACTAAACGAGCAGATGCTGGTCCATTTGCAGGAATACTAAGGGTACTAAAAAAGGTCCTAATCCTGTAGAAGCCTAATTACATCTTTACGAACTTACGGATAGGACACACAATATTAGAATAAATCGATAAGTTCAGATAATGAGCTGGTGCGATGAGCACATCATCTACAAAAGCTTTGGCAGCAATACACTCTTGCTCGATGCCGATGAGGCGAATATTTTAAGACTAAATAATAGCGATTTGTGTACACTAATGAGCGTAGTCACCAGACACGTCGCCTTGCACATACACTTTAATCGTATTGGTTTAGGGGAAAACAATAAATGAGGAAGTCATCGAACATATGATGAAGTCATCGAAACGATGGTACATTTATTAATTCATTGCTCAGCACAAGATGGCTGGAGGAAACAGATAATCTAGTAAAAGATACCGACTACCTATAGGAAGTATGATTAGTACCCAATAATGGTGTGCCTACTACAAGTCTACTTGCGATGAAGCTCATTTTCGTCTCAAAGGGTACGTAAATAAGATTATTTCCATATAACAGTAAAATCGTAAGATTACAGTGAATAAAGTGGCATACGGAGCGAACTTTACTGATTCTTTTTTTTTAACATTTAGACTTGATGGACATTTAGTAATCGCAAGAAGATGGCACATGCCACGCGGTAAACGATAACATGTTTCAATTTTGTCGCTACAATCAGGCGAATTGAGCCATTTTTTTCGTTTTTTTTTTTTTTTTTGAGACAGGCATTCTTTTATTGCCCTCAAATTGCTTCAATTTGCAAATTTTCTTCACTACTTTATATCTTTATCGTTATATCATATACTTTACTATGCCAGTTATGAACAACACTGTAAATCTATGATATAAAGTTTTTGGCCAATTCTTATTTCTATTGTTGTCATCCATTAGAAACAAGATTTTTTAAACAAAAATTGTACAGGAGCAACAACAAATGACAATGTAACTTCATATGGTGCTAGCACTGACCCTTCCATCAATAACTTTACTAAGGCACATGGCAGTGATTTTTTTCTCTCTTTTGTTTCTTTTCTTCTGTTTCATATTTTTAAATGTTTTCATCATATACAAACACTTTTCTTAATTGGCCTTTTGATTCCATTTGACTGAAATAAATAACAGAACTTAACAACACTTTTATATTTCTAAGAACATACGCATTTTATAAAGAATATTCTCACAATGAGGAAATTATTTGGAATAGCTTTTGGTTAAAAGGGTTAGAAATGCCAGTGTAGTAGCACTTTATTTCAAGTGTTTTTGTATTAAATTTCATATTTTTCGTGCTGCCTTGTGCTTTAACAAAAGGCCAATTGACCGACTTTTAAATTGATTTCTTTTGAACCTCCTAACCTCCTTTTGGCAAAATAGAAATTGTTTTTTGCTTTTATTTTTCTTTACACGAAAATGGCAAATGAATTTGTTTAAAAAGGGGATTTTGATTATTAAGTGTACTTAATTCAGATCTTTATTGACAGCAGGATAATTTAAAAGTTGTTAATTGAGTACCAATTAAGAAATTTAAATAATCTTTAAGTCCTTATTCATGTTGCGAAAAGTAGCAGAAAAGGGATTTGCTGTTGGCATCGTCCGTAGTTGATATAACCATAAGGGAATGCACGACTGAGGTGAGAAAAAGATAAAAGAAAACAAAAGCTGAGACTAAAAATAAACATGAAAATAGCTGACCAAAAAACGAAATAGAAAGAAGAAGAAAAAGAAGAGTAAAATTCTTGGTATAAACTATCTAAAGCACTTAAAAATTTTGGCCATGAATGGTGGGACCAACACTTAAAAGTCTTTTCCAAACGACAGATTTTTGAGAAGCTTTTCATGGCAATTTTATTTAGAGGAGTTCGCCTAAGAAAAAAGTGTAAATAAGGGGTGGAGCGATACAGTAAGCTATGGCGTTCTATCTAATTGTGAAATATATCACTCGATAAATAGAAATTTGTAAAGAGAAAACTTTGAACTACTGTGTAGAGAGTTTGAAAGAACTTGGTCTTCAAATGATGTTCATTGCTGATAGTATTTCTTCTGTGGAATCAATGCACCAAGGGTTTCCCGTATAGGTTACCTGCCGTGGTTTGAAAGGTCTTTAGTTTATTAATTTGAATTTCTGGAAAGCAAAGCATAACACTTTTGTTTTATTGGCACCCACAGAAAATAGTCCAACGGTGTCAAAGCACAGTTTCTTGGCGGCTAATTTCGTCTACGTAAACTGCCATCAAACGTTTGGCACAACAAATCGATTGTTGTTGAAATCAAACATCGTTAACATCAATACCATAAAGAGCGAGTACAAAAAATTATCGATTATCATGGTGCAATGAGTGTCTCCATTGACTGTAATGGTTGTGACGTCTTCATTTTCAAAGAAATATGGGCCAGGCCGCACCAAACAGTCACTCATAAAGGGTGCATTGGCTTCTGTAAGACCACGTATGGGTTGTCTGGGCCTCAAATACGGCAATTTTGCTTATTAATGTACCCACCAAGATGAAAATTCGTTGCACTCGTTTGATTCAAACTGCATGATGAAAATTTTCGTTTTCCATTTGTTGTTTTACTTCTATAATATCCTTTCATACGTAGAACATAACTTTATTAAATATCATAGCCGTTGAATATTTATTTTACAATTTTGCTGAAAAGCTTTCAGCTTGCTTTTACAACGAACTGACAAGAGTCATCTGTGCTACATTAGCAAAATAATTTTCATTGGAATTTTAATTAAAAATTCAAAATTTTATTGTAACACATACGGATACTTCTCTATAATTTTGTTCAACACATTGTTACACTGACACACAATGAAAGAAATTAAAATATTTTTGAATTATTTTTTAAACAAAAAAAAAAAATCTTCTGACCACACTTACTAACATAGGAACGAGAAGCACAAACAAATATTTTTTGAGATAGTTGTGCTTCTTTATTATCGGATTTCAAAGAACACATACATACATACATACTTACTTGGTCATTACAACCCTTCAGTCAAGATTAGAGCCTACCTTCTCACACGACTTATGTTGTGTGTGTTCAATTTTCACGTAAGTGGAAACGAACGACAGATTTTTTGAGAAACATTTCATGGCAATTTTGTTTTACTCTCTGAGTTTTTACCAGAAATCTGAATAAATTATTCGTTAAAAGGCTGCCACATCTTGGATGATCATGCACAGTGATGTGTGACTTGTCTCTCGTATATCTGTCTTATTATAATTTGATCTGAAAATCATTGCTGCAATAAATCGTTTGTTGCACGAGCGTTGAGTCGCAGAAATCACATTTCACCCAGATCTATGCAGACTAATTGAGAACACAAGAACTTGTTATCATGTTCTTTCTACCACTGATATTTTTCTCAGGGAAATGAAATACCGTAGTTTGTAATCCAATGGCAAATATAAATAAATTGCTGCGAAATCTTTTTTAAAAGCAATGTCGAATGGTAGGATAGAACCAGTCAGTAAAATTTGCATAATCAAAAAATTAATCATATTAACACACGGTCAGTTTCATCGGATCAAGCGGATTTCTGTGGAAAACTGCGACAACGAATTCTTAGTACAACCCTTCAGTCAGAATTACGGCCTAGCTTCTCACACCACTTATGTTGTGTGTGTTAATTTTATACATGAGTGGCGGGACCTACAGTTTAAAGTCGACTCCGAACGACAGATTGTTTGAGAAACTTTTCATGGCAATTGTATTTTACTCTCAGAGTTTTTGCCAGAAATCTGCTGAGAGGAAGTTGGGGATTCGACCCCTGGCCTTTCGTCTAATAAGCCAACACGCTACCCACTAGACTACCCACTTAGTAAAACAAATTGAAAATATATCAAGAAAAAAAACTGTGAATGCAGGAAAACTCAACGCTGTAACGATTAAAAGGGATGCATTCTGTTGTAAATGATGATGTTCATAATGAAATGATGGGATTTTGTGTGATAATAAATTGTATAAAATGCGGCAGATGTTATAAAAAAAAAACATGACTGCTAGGCATATAAAAAGAGAAGAAAAAAATTACAGATTGTACTGGAAGTAGAAGACTATACCATGCATGGATACAAAAACAGATTGCAACGTATTACCATTAAAGAAAGCAAATCAATTTAATGTTGTTATTAAAAACAAAAAAAAAACTCTCTTTTAATTTTTCTTAATGAAAACTTTATTAAAATTGTTGACGCTTGTTAATTAATAAAATGTCAAGTTAAAGGAAAAGATAAAATAACTTTCGTTTAAAATTTTAAAAAATTAATTTTCAGTAGATATTGCATACAACCCTTTAGCCAGGATTACAATCTAGCTTCTCACACCACCCATGTTATATGTGTTAATTGTATTTATGTATAGTGAGTCGAGAAACTTTAAATGACAATTCTTTCGTTTTACTTAATTGTGTATGTCATCTCTAAATTGTTCCAGGTATGCCATTTTTAATCAAGATTTTGTTAAGCACAAATATGCCTGAAACAGCAACAAAAAAAATTGGCTTACGAAACAATCATACATCCAGTAAGTGCATAGCAATGATGGCATCTACGTTTTGCATGCATATAGCGATAATGGCAACAACTCTTTTGACGTCTGTACGAGCACATTGTAAAGAATTGCCTTGTCTTTTTTCGTCTTCCGGAATTTCATCTACTTGTTTTTGGATAGTGGTTAGACAGAGCATCACCTAAGCATTTAATCGCTTAATGAAAGATTTCGATGGAAATGGAAATTTATTTGGCCTTGCTTCGTTACTGCTGAGAGGTTAGCTGAGAGTTCAGGCAAATTCAAAACCAACAAAAATAGTGATGACAAAATTGTCAACTGTTAGTTATGTTTTCAGCACAATTTCGAGAGGTTTTTGCATATTCGCTTAATCAGAAGTAGAATTAATTTGAAAATTCTGTCCAATAGCAATACAAAAATCATGAAGTAATATTGGCTGTTTAAAATCGTTACCTTAATGATTTGAAATTCATCTTTCAAGCTTAAATAGTTGGTGACTTATTCACATGCAGTGCAATCGAATGACATTCAAAAACGCGTTCAAATAATAAAACAGTTTGTTTGTTTGAGTCCACGTTGATGAATGTCAAAAACATTGAAGTTGTCTATGAAAGTGTGCAAGAGAATCCGAGGCGTTTGATTTACGCCTAGGCTTCAAATCATACAAAGTTCAACTAACCCAGAAACCGGAGTTAAACTACCAATCGATAACGGCGAGAGTTCGTTGAATAGGCTCTGAAGCAGGTAGCCATCTGATCCTAATATTCATCAAAAATCGTATTCAGTGATGTGGTCCATTTCTGGATGAATGGGATGAAACCAATCCATATTAGATGCAAAGCATTCCGAAAAATCCACTGTTTGGCTGAAGTCAAGGGCTAGCGGTATAGTTCGATGATAACCTTTTGATGATCTTTTGGCTTGAATTGTATGACTTGAAGACCAATGACATTGTAGCTTTAACGGGACGTCGCTACGTGCCACACAGTCATCATCTTACGTGGAGATGATGTAAACAGGTCACCAAGATCGTGCGACTTAACACCGTTAGAATATTTCTTGAAAGATTTTCTTAAATCACAGGTGTATGCAAAAACAGCGGTTTCCAAAACCAATATAATCTAATCTAACTTAGGCGCCAGGGTCATAGAAAATTGAACATTATTAGTGAGCTGCCCAGAAAGATCAAGGGGTATAATTCAATGATATTATGTTCCATACATTACGGCATAAATAGGTCTTTCAAACAAATAAAAATCGTCCATGATATCTTGTATGGAAGAAGTCGCCGTAGTTCAGTAGCTAGTGTGTTAGGCGTGAAGCCATGTTTCAAACCCTAGGT
Source organism: Sarcophaga bullata (assembly GCA_005959815.1). NCBI lineage: Eukaryota > Metazoa > Arthropoda > Insecta > Diptera > Sarcophagidae > Sarcophaga > Sarcophaga bullata. The sequence continues at coordinate 462,668 of QOCX01000112.1, forward strand.
CATACATATATCTACAACAAAACGATGTATGAACAACAAAACGGAATATTTCTACAGTGACTTCCTCTCAATAGATTTCTAGCAAAAACTCTGAGAGTAAATGAAACTGGCATGGAAACTTTCTCAAAAATCTTTCGTTCAGGGTAGGCTTTAAACTGAAGGTTAAGTAGTAGTGTAAAGGTTAAGTAGATTAAGTGGTGGATTGAAGGGTTGTAACGGCCACTTACGTATGTATGTTATGTATTATTGTCTAAATATTAGTTCGTATTGGCAAAAGCAATTCAATTGTCCTTGATGGTATATTTTTTTTAAGTGTCCAGCCATTGGTTGTGGCTGTGGAATAAATTCTTCATTCAAGATATGGTGACTGGTGGTACACGCCATTAAATTTGTGTTACGACGTTTTATTTATGTGTACCCTATTGCAGTATTGTGTATCTTGTTCTAGTTTCATTGGTTTGCAGTTTGTAACCTTTGATAATTATTCATCGCGGAGACTCAATGAATAATGGCTGATGGTGCTTAAGACCATATATTATAGCCATGAGTATTTAAATGAAGATAATTAACAATTTCGATTATTTGGTTGGGCTTCATAATGGGGTATACACAATGGTTTTTCTTATTGTTATATTGTCTCAAGGCATGTGAATTTATAAACTTAACAACTTTAAATTCAATTCAATTTAAAATAAGGTTTTTCCTTTCGTATTCAAATTGAATTTGTTTAAGTTTATTGAAAAGTTTCTAAATGAGATCTTTTTCTATATTCTCACTAAACATTCAATTGTTTTCAATGATATTCTAATTTTTTCTTATTTTTCTATTGTTCTGCTATCAACTTTCAAGACATCGAAATTGAAATGACAGTTTCTAGAACAATTTTCCAAAATGACATAAAAACTAAACGGTTTTAACGTAACATTTTTGTGCATTCTCTTCTCTCTTCTTTTAGAAAAATGGTAAATTTTGCATTTTATATTGGCTTTAGTGTATGGTAAACTTAAATATTTTTTCATACATCATGGCTTTTGCATAATTGAACTACGTGCTGTACACTGGTGTGCAATACAATTAATAAAAAAAATTTGTGTGTAACACTGAAATATGATAGGTAGGACTGAATATAAATGTCATAAAACCAAAGTATTTGTGTGTTTGTGTGCCGTCAATGCATGAATATGAGAGAGTATAAGTTAATTTTGCAAAATTAAAATTCATTTCTTTATTTCTTCCACATCATTTCAGGTGACACTTGGTGGTTTACCATTGGCTGTGGAGGACATCAACCGAAATCCTTTACTGTTGCCTGGCAAACGTTTATCATTTAAAGCATTCGATATTGGCCATACGACAGGACTTTATCGTGTGCAACCAATTAGGTAAGTGTGCATATTTTATATTACATACATAGACACACACATCCTGGGTGCATAATTTTTTAAAATATTTTTTTTTTTTTTGTGAACTTTCCCAGTATAAAAATTATACTCGTCTGTAGGGTATCTCAATTTAAATCTCCATTTATTGTGCGTGTGACATCTTGCCTTTGATATGTGATATCTGGATTGTACCAGTCACAACCAGCACACATTAATTTTCAAGAAAATTCAGGATATACATTCCGGAAAAGAGGTGTGAGAAAATGGTGTAACGTATCACGTTAAAGATTTTGTTGTATTAGTAGTCGATATACTTCAATGTTGTAAAAAGCTCGATGTAACTTATCGATATATCGAATCAGTTCGATGTAACTTATCGATATATAGAATCAACCCGAAGTAACTTATCGATACGTTGAATCAACTCGATGTAATTTATCGATATATCGAATCAACTCAATGTAACTTATCGATATATCGTATCAACCTGATGTAACTTATCGATATATCGAATCAACCCGATATAGCTTATCGATACATCGAATCAACCCGATGTAACTTATCGATACATGGAATCAATTCGTTGTAACTTATCGATATATCGCATTAACTCGATACTTTTTATCTTATGCAATATACCTTATAATAAAAAGTTTTTTAAATACATTCTTCACAACATTTTAAGAAGAAGTTGGAACAGTACAGTATAGCAACAGAAGTGTGTTGCTATAATCATGACAACTTGAGAACTTGTCTTGAATTTATGTCATTTACATATTTAGTGAATAGCAGACTTATGGAGGCAAGGTTTGTGGCAAATGTCTAACGCGAATACTTTGTAGTTGATGTGTATATTCCTCGCAGACGGGGTAGAATCTTTAAGTGGTGTGGGAAGGTAGGTTTGGAATGGTACTTCACCTAAAGTGAATTACCTCTGCTTAAGTCAGTTTCAGACAAACCAAATTTCAATCCCCCAATATTTAGACTTTGCTATGAGGAGAATCAATGCACTGAAGAAATACTTGAAACTTGTAAGGCGTTAATGCATCTCAAAAAAAAAAGCAAACATACATGTACTGATCTGTATCCATACCTATACGCTGAAAGCAGTACAATATATCGTCTGGACATATCCATCTAAACATAAATGGAATTTTTTCAGAATCGGCGGGGATAGCTTATTTCAGAACGCCTCTGGATCACTGTACAGTTTTCCAGACGGAAAAGTATGTCTTACAGGTTGCAGTAAGAATTATGAACTGAAAATATTTGTGGAAAGGTTACTGGCATGCTGATAGCCAGATGGTTATCACAATACTAGATTCCGATATGGTTCTCCTATTGTACCAGGAATCAGCAGAGAGAAAGAACTGCCACCCAAGTGGCAAACATAATCATCAAATTTTTAGGAACCCTTTTTAAGATTTGCGAGCTTATAATTGATAACGTAGTTACAGATTCTGACAACGTCGGCATTGGCTGCGAGCAGCAAATCTGATCCAAAGTGAATAAAGAGCGCAACAAAAGTTTGCTTAAACTTCAAAGGCGAACAACTTTGTGTGGTCGTTAGAATTATAACACAAGCCTGAAATACTGGACTTGAGCATGTGCTAAATGATTCTGACAATGTCAGTTGGGCGGCTTTGATTGTTAATTGAATAGCTCAGAAAATCTGACCCAATCCGTATAAAGGGCACATGGAAAGTTTTCTTTCAATCTTCAAAGAAGAACGATCAGTGCGGTTGTTGGAATTATTAAGTAAGCGCGAAGTACTGGATTTGAAAGACGAAATTCTTCTTTACCTACCTGACCTGTTGGTAATGGGCATTAGGAATAAAAGTCGCTTTCGTGAGTAGAGGAAATGAATAACTCTGGTGTCACTGTGTGTCTACCTCTATCTCCCGGCAGCCACCTCTACCTTACTGTAATCATTGCTAAAAACAATTATTTCAGAAATATGGCGGAAAAATTTGTTCGAAGTCAGCTATGATTAGCAGACAATCAACATAATCTTACAGAACTGTCTACTGGCTACCACATTTTAAACTTTTATGAGCCAACAAAACAAACGAATGTTAAAATCCATAGAAGGGTTACATACTCCTCTTTAACAAAAAAATGAAAACGGAGACGTAAAGCCATTTCTTATAAAATTTTTTTCTATACTTTAATCCAACATGTCTGCCGAAAAAAAAATATCACAACAATTCACTCTCATGGAGACACTTTTTGCAGACATTGTAAAAATTTCTGGAAACTTGAAATATTCGCGTACATAATTTGCATACATAATGTAAATGCCACATGCATGTTGAGAAATTTTAATTATAAAAACTTAAAGAAAAAAAACAAAACACTTTTCTTTTGAATTATTAATGCGTAATTAATTAAAAATTCAACGTCTAAGTATATAAGTAGGCATGAATATTTGATGAATATTGTTCAAATAGAAGCCTTTAATATAGAAAAGCTTTCAAATAAATTTAATTATTTAGCAAGCTCACATGACCTAAAGTAAACTGAAATATTGATTGTTAGAGTCAACAAAACTTGTAAACAAATCAATAAAGGAAAATGAAATTTGCACAAACCAAATACAGAAAATATAGGAATTAAATTCTATAAATGGTTTCATAAGGAATGTTTGTATTTCGTAATTAATTTGTAAGAAATTCATAATAAATACTATGGAGAGAAAAAGAAATCCTACAATTCCATTGACCCCTTTTTCCATTTATTCAACTATTTCTTTCTTTCATTTATTTTTCCTTTATGCTGGTCATTTTTTTTCTGTTTGCTTCTTTATGGATTTCATTCTAAGGCTATCATTTTCATATTTTTCTGACGGCTTTCGCATGTCATGCCATTTTCTGCATTTTGTTTGTATGTGTATTCGGTTTCTCTTTTGCCAAATTCCAGAGGCTTTCCTATCTATCCATGCTATACCGGTTTACTTTTCATTAATTTTTTATACTCTTATTAAAGTCCCGATTTGACACATGCATAGAAGACATGACAAGTTTCTTCTAAAAGCATTTCTTGCTTGATTGCATTCATTGATGACGTACTCATTAATCCCACCGTTGGATGACATTGTACTTTATAAGTTAAGGAAAGACATCATATGTTCTCTTCATTGGTTATCATCTGCGTTTTACGCATAACATATGTGAGGGTGCTGTTGCAGTAAATTTCGTGATTTTTTGGACCTTTTACAAACGATGGTGAATGGGTTGACTATACAAAAACAAAATAGTGTGATAATCAAGTTTCAATAATTTTTTCTTGAGTATTAAGTATTCAGTTTAAGAGGGATTAACTTCCAGTTCATTCGCAAGTGCGTTATATTTCTTTTTGTAAAATTCAAACATATCGGTCGTTTGACGTAATATTACAACTTCTACAAAGCTGCAATGTTCAAATTTGCTTTTCAGATCGAAAACTGTGAGTATGATATCATTTCATGACCTTATCGTTGTCTATTAGGTAAAAAATTATCATCTTTTAGTAAAACGTATGTTGACGTATGAGAACGCATGTTGACGTATTAAGACGTATGCTAATTTTCACTTTCCTTTAAATGAAAAATTGTAATGAAAACATTTTTCTGCACACAAAATCAAAAAAACAAAAAAAAAACAAGTCTATAGCCTTTGATTTGCTAAGTCAAATCATACCTGTAGATGGAAGATTTGTATGGAATCAACTTTAAAAAATCAGGGTAATTGAGTGCTTTAAACTTAACTTTTTCATTTTACTGTAAAAAATAAGTTTTTTTTAATTGAGCACACGTTGACGTATGAGAACGCATGTTGACGTGTTAAGACGCATACTGACGCATGCTAGTTTTCACTTTGATTACACAAAAAAATTGTAATCATGATGTGTGGAACGAGTCAAAGCCATTTATTTTAAATATTTCACAAGACACAAATTTTTCTTCTCAAAATTTTGCCAGTAGACTGTTGTGAGGAAGCTGCCGAATAAAAAAATGTTTTTTCATTTTCTGTTTTATTCGAAATGTCGGTGGTTGAAAATGATTATCACTTACTATTGATAGCCACTGTAATATTGAAACATTGAAGAATAGAAACATTTTTAACTAAAATGGAAATCATCAGAAGATTTGGGAGTATTTTATTTGGAAATGTTTTTTTGACAATAAGTCCCCAGTGAATACATAATAAATCATTTCATTTCAAACTAAATTTCTCATACACATCACTTCCAAATACATTAAACAAATACAACCACAATTATTTTTGTTAATAAAATCTGTTTATGTCTCTATGTATTTCAGATTTATGACACAAATGAGAAGTGAAAATGTTGCTGCATTCATAGGACCAGATGAGAGTTGCATATCAGAAGCACTATTAGCTGCTGCCTGGAATATTCCCATGATATCATTTGTAAGTATTCTATGTGATTTACTGAATTTCATTTGAATTTTTCTATTCTATAAATAGAGAATATTTTATAGAACATTCGAAAGCAACAATTAGTTTTGCTCTCTGCATGATACGAAATTTAAGTAAATTTATATCACAATAACAATAATAATAACAACAAAATTAGTGTATCTCTAAATAACACAATTTGTTCGTACATAAGCATGCAGAAGTTTGAAATGCATTACACAATGAAATTAAATTAAAATTCTTATGCGTCGGATGGTATTCGACACTCGTCGGTTATAGAATTTTCTTCAACTTTCTGAACATTCGAATTCCAACTGAGGAATAAAGAACTGGAGGTTATCAACTGGCTCCATGAGGTTTATACCGATGTCTCAAAGATGTGTGACAGGATGGGCTATATTGTATTTATTAAGGGTTCTGATATTAAACTTTCCCATTGCTTGTTTAACCACTGCAATGTTTTTTAGGAGGAGGTCATGGCCAATTTGAAATCGTGCTTGCTGAAAAGATCTGGATTTACTCAGACAGATAGGCTGCGATTAAGTCCTTAACGAACGTAGTTTGAACTACGTATTTATCAAGGAAATTTCGGCTTCTTACATGACGCATAAAGACATCATTAAGAAACTGCTTTAATTGGCCGGGGCCAGTATGAAGCTGTCCGACTAGGCACAAGTATTACGATCGCCTTAGTTAAACTGGATATTATCCACTTATCTTACAGGGCATTCCAATGTTGTTGGCAGCAAGAGGATACTAAAAATATTGTGAGACTCTGCTGGATACGTAACCACATGGCCATCAATCGCATAATAGCGAAGTTTTTTACCTGTCTGTTTGTAACATCCTTGACCGAGTTCTCTAATATAAACCTTGCTGCAATAGCAGGATATTTATCCTTAAGGTGCATGGCAATTGATTGCATTACAGGGATTTTCATGGGCCATTATCATGCGAATGGGCATTCCGAAATACTTGCTATTTTGCAAATTACATGTGCAGGATCTGTGGATCTGCAGAGAAGAGAGAAGCAATCTTTCACCTCAAGTGTCAGTGCCTTGCTTCTGTCATAAAAAGACGTAGATTCCTTACCTCTCAATTGCTGACATCCTTGACCTAGTTCAGGATTATAAGAATGCGTCGCCGAAGGAATATTTTTCATATGTTCGTTTTAATGTCTAACCTGGGGTTAGAACTGTGGCCTCCCGTCTAGACTACCTACTAGACTACGGCCATCGCCACTTCCTACTTTCTAATTTCAATTCAGACAAAATCGTTCTAATGTTGTAATGATAATCGGTTGAACCTTTCTGTTTCATTATAACAACCGGCACCTGCCGATTGTTGTTTCTTTCTTCATGCCAAACGCGATACTAATTGCTTGAATAAGAGCATCTGAAACTCCTACTCTGCGTAGGCTTTTATGAGACTTTTATTTTACGAAAAACTAAAGCTTGCATAGAATACGAGTATGTTTATAATTTATAACCGCCAGAATCATAAACCTAAAAAGTTTTAACATACTGTGGTTATATGTTGAATAAAAAATATTTTCTATTTAAAATTTATTATTTATTGGCTCACTCTTAATAATCTTTTCCATACGAACAGCCATAAATAAAATAAAAAAAAAACAAAAAGTTTTTCTTTTTAAAACTGTTTTTAGCGAAAGAAATCAACGCGAACAAATAACAATGTCCAGCGTAATTAAGAGAGAAAAAACTTATGGCACGTTTGAGACTCATCATTGGGAACAGAAATGTTTTTAAAAAAGAAAAAAATAAGAATTATTTTTAATAAACAAATAAATAATACGATAGTCTTGATTTCAAATATTTTTCATTAAGTAAACAGGATATAAATTATTTCGCAAATAGATAGCCTCGGTTGCGCAACATCGGAATGTGATACAAAAAAAAGGGAAGGAAAGAAAGTTGAATTAACATTTTTGCATGTTTCTCTTTGACATAAAATAAAAAAAAACTGCTGGTTTATTTAGTGGAATTTCTTTATTAAATCATGTCGAAATATATAATTTCGTTTCATTTAAAACAAGCGAAAAGATGTCAAAATGAAATCTTAAATTAATTAATGCTGTATGGCCTTAAAGGTCTGAAATACTTACTTACTTAATTGACCATTACAACCCTTCAGTCAGGATTACGGCCTAGCTTCTCACACCACTTATGTTGTGTGTGTTAATTTTATACATGAGTGGCGGGACCTACAGTTTAAAGTCGACTCCGAACGATAGATTTTTGAGAAACTTTTCATGGCAATTTTATTTACTCTCAGAGTTTTTGCCAGAAATCTGCTGAGAGGAAGTCGCCGAAGAAATATTTTTTCATATTTCGTTTTTGATGTCTGACCGGGGATTCGAACCCTGGCCTTTCGTCTAATAAGCCAACACACTACCCACTAGACTACGGCGACTACAGGTCTGAAATACCGTTAGATATTTCAACAGCGACTTCCGAACATAGACAGTTGAAAACTGCAATCTTGTTGGAGCTACATCCGTCAAAATAGTTGTCATTTATTCAGTTTGTTTTGCCAAATCATCATGAAGAGCTATAGACATCGACGTGTGTTCGCTGAATGGGGTCTGGAGCAGCTGGTAACTGACCTTATTTTCTATTGAAAAATCTCTTTCATTAATGCAACCCATTTCTGGGTGAATGTGTCTGTTTGAATGGTGTTCAATGCAACACGAAAAATTCACTGTTTGGTGTGGATTTTGGGTTGGCATTGTATTCGGTTTATATTTCTTTGATAACGTCCTTCGCCAGGCCGTCATAAGTAATGGCAAGCTCTATAGATAGATGGTTATCATCTTCTTTTGTCCTGCGTTAGAAGACCTGGACACCAACGACATAAGGTCTCAATAGGATGACGCTACGCGCCTTTCTTTCTCTTTCAGCAATGCAATCCATTTCTGGTTGAATGTGTACAAATGGTGTTCAATGCAACACGAATGGATTTTGGGCTGAAGGTATCATCGTTGCATATTTCCTTGACCTGGACACCAACGACATAAGGTCTCAATAGGATGACGCTACGCGCCATACTACTCATGCCACATTTGACATTCTAGACAAGCGATTTAAGGGCATGGTTGTCACCCATGGAGGTGCTGTGACCTGGACACCGAGATTATGTGATTTGACGCCGTTAGTTTTCTTTATTCTTCTTCTTTCATTATGAAGTCGCAAGTGTATGCGAATAAGCCACAAACCACAGCTGCCTTTAAAGGATTGATTTATGCTTCAGAAAATAACGTAGTCTAGTAGGTAGTGTGTTGGCTTATTAGACATGAGATCAAGGTTCAAATCCTAGGTCAGTGAAAATACAACAAAACGAAATACGAAAAAATTTCTAGCAAAAATTCTGATTACAAATAAAAATTGCCATGTAAACTCATGTATAAAATTAACACACACAATATAAGTGATGTGAGAAATTAGATCGTAATCCTGGGTGAACGATTATGCGCCAGAATTATGGCAAATTGAAAATATGGGTTGTGCTCCACCCAGAGATACTGTTTTAAAGTTATTTCATTAAACAAGTTGACTTTAATTTACCAAGACACTGACTGACGTTAAATAAGTATTCCTTTCAACAACTCGGCCGAATTGACAGCAATTTTCAATATGTTTTTCATTTTCCATTATAATTAGAAATACAAAAACGTATGGAATTAAAAAAAAAAGAAATTTAAACTGAGCAGAATTAGAGAAGTAAGACTATGTATTCCAGCACGATGTGTGAGCACACAACGGAATTGATAATCGAATAAAATTCCATTGAATACGGGTACATGTATGCTAGCGTAATGACACGTGGCCGTGTTAGTTGTATTCAAAAAAAAAGACAACAAAAAAAACTTGAGCATATAACGCAAGATTCGTGTCAAACAAGCATTTGTTCCATGGGGAAAAAACAAAATAAACAAAAACAAAATAACATTTAATTAAACATGAAATCTATTCGATCGAACATGTTATCATCATTTTTATCGAACATAACACAACAAATATTGCAAATAACAGAAATAAATTCTAAAATATTTAAGATTATTTTACTTTTTCTTTTTCTTTTTCTTTTATTTTTCATGCCATAGAAATGCTCAGACTCTGTCGTATCGAATAAGGAAGTATTTCATACGTTTGCCAGGACATTAGCGCCAGCCTCCAAGGTAAGTGAGTATTTATAATCAAAAAAAAAAATTAATTTTTATAAAACTTAAGTTAGGGAATTTTGAAAATAAAATGAAATGCCTTTAAAATGCCTTAAATTCGGATTTAAAATGAATTAAAACTTAACAAAAGATTATAAAACTTCTAGCATTTTATTTTTATTATTATTAATGGCTATTAATACGTTGCTTTCTTTTTTTTTTTTTGTTGTAATTATTAAAGAATAGTTTTTAAAGCTTACCTTATAATACCATACAAACGCATGCATGCATGCAAATATTGCCAACTAACTTCTTAATTTGAATTCCGTTTTTTCTGTGTTCAGGTATCAAAGAGCGTTATAAGTCTATTGAGTGCATTTCATTGGAAAAAGTTTGCAATTGTGGTCAGTTCAAAACCAGTTTGGGGTTCTGAAGTTGCGCGTGCAATACAGGTAAGACAATACAGATAAATAAAGTACTAGGTAGAGTGAAATAAAAAGGAATAACAATAATAATAATAATAATACGATGGTTGGAGTACTAAGTATGTCAACAACCAGATTTCTCTCCGTATATTGATGCTTATGTTTCCAGGCAGTTATTAACTATTTTCCAGTAATTATTATTATTTTTCATTTGATAGAAGGTTTGTACAAATAACAATTTTTTTATAATGGTTTTTACTCAGCAGTTGGTACCATAAGCCAAAGCATAGTCTCCGATTTCCAAGAGGGAAAATCCATTACCAAATCATGGACATATGTAGGGACACTGGACCTGCATAACATTGAACTGCATAATATGTGTTGCCGTAGTCTAACTCTCTGGTTGACGGCATAACACTTTTCTTTAACGGCACCCACAGAAAATAGTTCAACGATGTTAAATCGCAGCTTCTTCTCTCGACTAATTAAACGACCATCAATCGTTTGATGCAATGAATCGATTGTGGCATAAAAGTGTGGCAGGTTGCACCATTCTGTTGAAATCAAACATCGTTCACATTTTATACCATGAAGAGCGGGTACTATGTCCCCATTGTCCGCAATGATTGCGTCGGCCTCATTTTAAAAGGAATATGGGCCAATGAAGTCTCTGCACCACAAGCCGCACCAAACAATCACTCGTAATGCGTGCATTGGCTTCTGTAAGACCACAAATACGCAATTTTGCTTATTAACATAGATACATAGAGGAGAACGAGTTTCATCTAAAAAGATGATTCTTTTTTACAAAATCCACGACATCATGCAGTTTCTCGTTGACCCATCTATTCCAATAAATCCAAACGTTGCTCAAGTGTAAACGATTCAATTAGGTCCAGTGGAGACAATATTCTGAATTTTGTGACAGAATAGAATGACATAAGTATTGCCAGTTCGAAATAACCAATGGTTTAAATTTAAACCGATAGATTGCCTATCGTTTATGTTGGTTTGTTAGGCGTAAGGCAATGGTTCAAACTCTAGTTCAGACATCTTCAACAAAATGAAATTAAAAAAAAATTCTTAGGCGACTTCCTCTCGGCACTCTTCTGATTAAATCTGTGAGAGTTAATAAGATTTCCATTAAAAAGTTGCCCAAAAATTGACGTCAATATTAGACAACTTTGACTGTCGTACCGCATCATGTATAGAAATTATTATATCCTAACTAAAGGGGTTGTAATGACCAATCTTTCTATGTACAATTGGCATTCAAGATTACGTATATTCTACCTCAGGGCTATAGGGTATAAAAAAACACAAGTGTTGTGTGCTTTAAATGGGTTAATATTAAGCGGATTCCCATTATAAAATCGTAGTTGATAAAATAGTAGTTGAGTTAAATTCCACTACGTGCTTATTAACACAGCCCACGTTAGTTTGTTGTTTATGGACTGCATACCATTTTCACGTTTATAGAATCTAAAAAACAAAGTGAATTCCCATACAGAATTAATAAAAGAAAAGTTAAGCCATAAACAACAATGTATTGTATGTCCCATTCATGGGTGTGTGTGTGTGTGTGGGACAAATTGTCTGCTGAAATGCCACCAGGAGAATACACTCACATATAATGCATGCATATATATGTGTACTATGTGGTATAAAATGAAAATTACTCTTTGAAAATATTTGTGCATTAAACAGATGCTAGTCGCGTGCAGCATTAACTTGTCCAAACACAAAGAGATAAATATTTGGCGTATATGTTGGGTAGGATGACAAAGATGCAGCTTGTTCATAATTATTACGAATTTCATTAATTATAATATGTATTGTTTATCTATTTGTGTTCTTTGTTTTCTTTTTAACTTTTTCTATTCAAAAAAAGTTTAATTGAATGGATTCTGTACACGCGTTGAATTTTACGAATAAAAACGTTTTTAAAATATATTTTTCAGGAACTAGCTGAGGCGGAAAATTTCACCATAACACATTTTAAGGAAATATCCGATTATATACCAACTGAAAAGACTTTAATAAAAATGCAAAGAATTATTGATGAAACTTATACAACGACACGCAGTAAGTCTATGTTGTTTTTCTTTTATAATTTTTTTAAATTATTTTTTTTTCTTTTCACGTTCGAAATTATTTTTCTTCACTTAAACTCTCCATAGTCTCCGTAGTCGCCGTAGTCTAGTAGGTAGTGTGTTGGCTTATTAGACGAAAGGCCAGGGTTCGAATCCCCGGTCAGACATCAAAAACGAAATATGAAAAGAAAAAATATTTCTTCGGCTGCTTCCTCTTAGCAGATTTCTGGCAAAAACTCTGAGAGTAAATAAAATTGCCATGAAAAGTACCTCAAAAATCTGTCGTTCGGAGTCGACTTTAAACTGTAGGTCCCGCCACTCATGTATAAAATTAACACAAACAACATCAGTGGTATGAGAAGCTAATCCTGGCTGAAGGGTTGTGATGGCCAATTATGTATGTATGTATGTAAACTCTCCATTTTTTTTTCCTAAAGCTTCCAAAATCCTTACGGCGTTATTATGTTTATCTTCTCTACAATTTAAATTTCCCTTCCATGGCTTAAATTGTTTCTAGTTTACCTTAATAAATTTCTGCACAAATTTCATTTCCTTCAAACAAATTGTTTAAACTACATGTCATACATGCCTTAATTCATATCTTATGCTGCATATATCCAGATCTGTTGGGTTTCTTTGGTTCATTATCCTATCATTCTGTTGCAGGTGAATAAAGTTTGTGTGACAGCATTCGCTTGAGGAATGCCAATGTTGGATTCCTTTCGTTGTAAAAAAAATGTGCAACCACAACAGATTTCTTATTACCTGTCATGTCCATGAACTTTTATGAAATTTAGATGTGGTCTACTGTCGGTAAATGTTCGTATATTTTTGCATTGGAAATACTCTGATACTGGATTTGTGCAGTTGCCATATTTTCAGCATGAATAATACTTTGGTAATAGATTATGGGATCTGGGATTCAGCTTTTCTGATAAGTTCTGTAAATACTTGAATGACATTCTCTGGAATGTGTCAACCATTATCGTAAAATGATCTATTCGATAATGAAACTGAGTTCATGATTCATGTCATATCAAGATTTTGGAATCACTATAGTCGCTGTAGTCTGATAGTGTGTGTGGCTTATTAGACGTGCGTGCATTGGCTTCTGTAAGACCATGTTTGGGTTTTCTAAGCCCCATATACGTTAGATTTGATTATTAACGTACCCATCAAGATGTAAATGAGCTTCATTCGAAAAGATGATTTTCTTTTTGGCAAAATCGATATCAACGTACAGTTTATCGTTTGCCTCAATATATGCCAACGTTGCTCAAGCGTAAATCGATTCATTAGATACAATGGAGGTAATATACTGAATTTTCTGACAGCGAGGTTCAAATTGAAACCGATAGATGGCCCAGCTTATATTATAATAATGGTAATTAATAAAAACTCCTGAAGCTTTGCAGTTTTTATTTTCTCTCTATACTCCATAATTAACACACAGATTCTTGGAAAGTTAACTTTCTTAATGTGAATCAATATTTAGCAATGTTGTGGAGATACATACAATGTATGTCAGTATACATATGTTGCAACAAAATGTAAATGTTTGTTATATTGATAGCCAAGCCCTTTGGACTTCGTTTGCATTCCATCAGAATATTTTTGAATTTTTTTCTTTTTTTATTTTATGCTTTAAACTTAAAATTCTGTTCTCCCTCTCTGTTTTTTTTCATTTTTTCTTATTTTTGTTTTTCTTGATATCGTAACCAACTTGATATCGTAACCACCTTCTCTATATCTTGCATTAAACTGTAAAATATTTTTCATTTCGTGTTTGTTTTTGTTTTTGTTTTCTTTGAAAGTTTATGTTTTTATAGGTGAACACATTGCCATGGTAGACTTTGTGCGTTGCATGCAAAATCGTAAATTACTAGAGGATGGTGACTATATTATCATATCAGTGGATGATGAAATCTATGATTCAAAAAGGCGAGTGAATATCATGGAACGAAGTAAGTTAACATCGTATGTGATTTATAATTTTTATTTTTTTTTATTTTGTTTTGTTTTATACAAACTTGCTTTGTTGTGTTTGAGTGAAAGCTGTTGGTAGCAAATGCCACATAACATATGGCATTTCATACTCCAACAATCTTTAATGGTTACAAATCGGTTTTCTTTATATTTTCTGTTGTCCATTTGAAAATTGTTCACTCCTTTTTGATGTTCTCTTCTTTTATTTCTTATTATTTTGACAGACTATTTGGATCCGTATATCAGAAAAGAGAAAAGCAAATCATTGGATAAAAATTCATTTCGTTCTGTTATTAAAATCAGCATGTCTTACCCACAAAATCCCAATATACGGTGAGTTTAAATTTTAAAAAGTTTTTTTCTATTTTTTTTTATTTATTTCCACCAACCATATCATCAAACTTAATATCAAACTCATCATTTATATGCTCATTCTCAAATTAAGGAAATTACTGTGAAAACTACTGTGTTGTTTTCACTCGAATTCCATCTTAAAAGCAATTACTTTCCGCTTAAATTCGTAAATAAATCTTTAAAGATTTAAAAAACAAGCTGCTACTAAAACGAGAATACAAAATTCTTAATCTTTTTGTTTTGCTTCCAGCTGAGCTAATTTTTAAAGATTTCTTTGTTGTTATTTTATTGCAAAAAAAAAATTTATTGTTTACGGATTATTTTGTTTTTCTTTTTCTCTTCTTTTTTTCCCCGTCCTCCCCCGTCTTTACTGCAGTGAAAGATGTAGTAAAATAAAGGAATACGCACGAAAACATCCATTCTTAGTACCATATCATGAACGTGTATTTGACAATATTTCGGTGAGTAGAAAAGCAAACAAAAGATATGCTTCCGGGCAATAAGAAATAAAATGATTTTGTTTAACACATTTTAATGTAATCCACATACTAAAAAGTGAAACGTTTTAATTTCCCAACAACATAAAAAGGGAAAAAATTAATGCTTTGTACACCACAACACCATTTAGCAACACATCAATCAGCAGCATATTAGATGGCACTTAAGTTTTCAACATTTTGATAATTCAACACAGTTTAACTTTTACTAACTTCTTGTTATTAATACATTATATATACATATATATACGTATACATACACATACACATACATACATAATCCTCTAGTCAAGATTACAAATTACACCACTTATGTTGTGAGTGGCGGGACCTACTGTTTTAAGTCGACTCTGAGCAACAGGTTTCTTGAGAAAATTTTTTATGGCAATCTCATTTACTCTCAGGGGTTTTGCCAAAAAATTTGGTTATTTCGAAATTTGATTATTTCGAATCTGACAATAATGAATCGATTTACACTGGAGCAACATCGATAAGCCAATTTATAAAATTTACTTTTTGTATCAACGAGAAACTGCACGAAAGCAAAATAGCAGTGTTTGGGGATCAGAAAACCCAACCGTGGTCTTACAGAAGACAATGCAGCCATCACTTGTGACAAGTGTTTGGTGCGGTTTGTGGTGCTGGGCGCATTATTGGCCCATATTTCTTTGAAAATGAAAACCGCACAACCATTACGGTCAATGGAGATTTTTTCATACCCACTCTAAGTCGCCGTAGTCTAATAGGTAGTGTGTTGGCTTATTATATGAAAGGCCAGGGTTTGGTTCCCCGGTCAGACATCAAAAACGAAATATGAAAAAAATATTTCTTCAGCGGCTTCTTCTCAGTAGATTTCTAGCAAAACCCCCTGAGAGTAAATGAAATTGCCATGAAAAGTTTCTCAAAAATCTGTCGTTCGGAGTCGACTTTAAACTGTAGGTCCCGCCACTCATGTATAAAATTAACACACACAACATAAGTGGTATGAGAAGCTAGGCCGTAATCCTGACTGAAGGGTTGTAATGGCCAATTACGCACGTACGTACATACTCTTTATAGTATTGATGTGAACGATGTTTAGTTTCAACAGGTTGGTGAAACTTGACACACATCTCATGTCACAATCGATTTATTGCGTCAAACGTTTGATGGCCCTTTAATTAGCCGAAATGCTGATATCAGTTGGCCGCCAAGAAACTACGATTTGACACCATTGAACTATTTTCTGTGAGGCGCTGTTGAAGAAAATTGTTATGTCGACAAACCACAGACAATTAAGCATTTGAAGGCCAAAATTTGTCATGCCATTGCCGAGATACCACTCCATATGCTCGTAAAAGTGAACGAAAATTGGTCAACCATCGTGATGCCGTTGCCGAGATACGATCTCATACACTCGAAAAAGTGATGCGATCGAATGAGGCACTGTGAGGCTAGCCGCGGAACAATTGTACTTCATAACAAAAGCAATAAATTTGGCAAAATTTCGGACTGTTTTTGTTTGATTGCATTTTTAAATTTATTATTTTCCCCCCACCCTATACATTTGCTGAAATTTCATTTCACACAGACAGTAAGTTTGCAAATGGCTGGTAATATAATGTAAAATGAATTCAACAGCGAATGTTATTGCTTTATAATTATCTCGCCTATGTGTTGTTGTGAATATTTTTAAATCTACTACCTGAACTCTCATGTTTATTTTAATTTAATTTAATTTAATTAAAATTCATGATAAATTTATTGTGAATATTTCATGTGAACATGAAATTATTTTCAATTAAATTTTCATGGAAAATGTTGGGAAATTTTTTGTGTTTTTTTTTTAGCCACAAGAATTTAATCTTAATTCGCGGCATTTCAAATTAAATTGTAAAGAAATTCTTGTTTTCTATATGTCACGTACTTTTTTCTTCTCTTCTTATTTTCTTAAGGAAACTTAATACCGTTACTTAATTTAAGTACATTTTAATGGTTATGTTCGAATTTTCCTTCTCTTTCCTTTTTCGGGGTTTTTTTTTTGCTTTTTCCAATATTTGCTCAAGGCCATGTGGCAATTTTAAGACAATATTATTACCAAATTTCATATTGCTTACATCCATCTCTACATATACCGTTTTAAACCATAGAATATGTTGTATTTTCTGGTTGTATATATTTTTTCTCTCTTCTCTCTGACAGGTGCCTATTTATGGTCTTCATTTGTATGACAGTGTCACAATTTATGCACAAGCCTTAACCGAAGTTCTACAAATGGGTGGAGACATATACGATGGACGACTGGTAATGAGTCATATTTTTAATAGATCATATCATTCAATACAGGGATTCGATGTAAGTCCTTATGTTACAAATATTTATTTTTATTTAAAGTATGTATGTATGTATGTATGTATATATTATATTCATGTACAGTGAGCATCAAAAGTAACTGTACATTAAAAATAAAAATATACATTAATAAATAACCGTTATTTATTTATTATTTATATATTTTGAAATTGTTTCATTGCCAGTGTTTAAAATTGAAACCCAAAAAAAAATTATAAAAAATTTCGAAATCTTGTCAAATTTTTTCGTGCACTCTCCTTAAGTGGTAAAAGTTCAGTTTGGCAATTATTAGATTTTTATCCTTAGTGTACAGTTTTTTTTGACGCTCACTGTATGTTTCTTATTTTTGGTTTATTTTGTTGACAAGCAGTACCATATGAAATGCTGTACTAATGAAAGAGCCCTTGCAGTAAAACATGTTGCGACTATTATTTCTTCAACAACAGCTGGTTGATTGCTATGCCATTATATTGTAATGGCTACGAATTCATCAATTCCTTAAAATTTTCCCCCATAATACCTTTCTTATGTTCTGATGATACTTATGCAAATATTATTGAATTTTTTTTATTTTTTTTATTTTGAAAACAAAGATGACACATGACTGCCATTCGTCAATGGTAAGGATTTCATTTGGCTAGGATCTTTGTAAAGCAAACGAAATTCTATAAAAAATTTATGTAAAGTTAAGAGAAATTGTTTTATTTTCTTTAAACTTCGTAAAAGTATTTCAAATATTAAGTCAAAGATGTTATTGTTCATGTTGATCACCTTCAGTGCAAAGTGCAAGAATATATTACGGCACAGATAGGCTAGATGGCGTCGTCTCCTTTGACAGATTTCAGGCCCATTGTGATACCACAATTAATATCGAAATCGTTTTAAATCAAGGATGATAGAAAATAAGATATCAAGGGACTTTGTCTCTTTACGGCAAGAGCAGAACACTGATACTTAAGGCGAAAGTTACCATAGTTTCCTTCCTCCTCTTAAGGGAAATTTGTAAGCTTCGTACCGATCCTGGTCATAACCTCAGCGAGATAATTTCCCACGATATCCCTTTATCATGAAACCCATATAATAATTGTTTTTAAAGGATCCAAAATTTGTCTAAGAAATCCCTGACATTCATGGACGAAGGCAGGCATCGAGATGAAGTTCATTATAGACTTTACAACAGTCAGTTTCTCTGAGTAAATTAGCTGGTTTTCATGGGGGAATCCCAACAGCCAACAAACATTACAACGCTTTCCATATAATAATGTTATCTACATGGAAAACACTGCAGTGGCCAGGCAGTCTCCATATAAACGTTTAATATCGGATTGTTACCACAACCAGCATTTAGCTTATCGTCGATTTCGAGAGTATTTCTGGTAAACATCCGGATATTTAAGCCAGAAGACCTGTTTGAAAATTTAAAATGTTTTTTTTTTCAGAAAGTTAAAAAAGGCCATAGTCCAGGTCAGGCCTGGATTTAGCTGCGTTATACTTCACTGCTAACAGTTCAAACCTATACTTCTATGGTAGATAAAAGGGAAGGCAAATAATGCCTTTGTTGAAGTAAAAGTAAGTGCCGTGTCAAGCAGGACAGTTAACTGCCTGCGTAATCTGTCTTTCAATTTGTATTGATGCCGATGTAATTATAGTTTAAAAAAACGAACAATTTTTAGAAATGGTGTTTACTCAGTTGAGGAAATAAAGAAAAAAAAACAATGCCAAAATAAAATTCAATGGAAAAATCATCATTGTTAGTCTGCTGCCCTAACCTGGCATATTGTCCTTAATTGAAAAGTGTGGTAAACATGCTTGTCATTGTTGTAATAAAATGAAGCTTAAAATTGTTTCTACCGGTTGTTTGCATTAAATTTTAACAGTAAATTTGTTAATTTACGTCTAAGCAATGGAAATGCTTGACGGACATCCGGTGGCTGCTATCATGGCCAGCTGAAGGATATTAAATTTAC
The DNA here is from genome assembly GCA_005959815.1 of Sarcophaga bullata. Taxonomy (NCBI): domain Eukaryota; kingdom Metazoa; phylum Arthropoda; class Insecta; order Diptera; family Sarcophagidae; genus Sarcophaga; species Sarcophaga bullata. The sequence goes on from QOCX01000112.1 coordinate 482,304, forward strand.
AGATGGTTTCACTGTTCCAAATTTTTTGTTTCGGATTTGCATTTGCTAACACACGAGTATATGGTCATAATAGATGATAATGAAGCTTGAGATTACAATATTCCAATTGGAGTAAAACTTTTGAGATCTGCAACTATGCACCACTATACAGCTATGTCCACTACTTAGGTATCAAACGCTTAGTTTCTATTTTCATACAAGTGACACAGTGAATCCATTATTTAGACCCAACTGATTAAAGTAGAGTTAATAAAATCCTGCTAATCGATATATCGAACCTAATTATATAGCCGTCTATCTTGACTGGTATAACTTCAGTTGTTCGGTTGGCTATAATCCGAGTTGAGATCAAATCTTAAGACAAACCTTAAAACCAATTCGGTGCACACATACATTTAACGGTATTTACCACTACAGTATACTCTGACGTTCAAATGTCAATTTTTTCAACCATTCTAGTCTACCGTTTTATTCTATTTTAAACCATTTACTGTATACAAAAGCGCTACTCATGTGTATGTCTTCTACTTGCTTTCATGAATTTCTTTTTCTTCTTTTTTTTCAGGTACACATTGATAGTAATGGAGATGCCGAAGGCAATTATACCGTTATTACATTGCAAAGTGACATGAATAGTGTAAATGCCGCAAACTCATTGGCAAAAATGTCTATGCAACCTGTGGGTTATTTTGTCTACAACAAGCAGTCATACATGCCGGTAAGTGACTATTCCCTCCCCATTATTTTTTGTTAACAGCATGTTGCAGTAACTTCTTCTAGAACAAAAATGAAAAAAAAAATTTATTTTTAAAATTTAAAATAATTTTTATTCTCTTTTCTTTTTTGAACTTTTAGGAATTCCGTTATATTAAATCCGATCGCTCCCATACAATGGCTTTAAAAGGCAGACCACCACTGGCCGAACCGCTGTGTGGTTTTCATGGTGAATTGTGCCGCATGAAAAAAGTCGATTGGCGTTATATAACATCAGGATCATTTTTCGGTTTATTTCTGATAATTGCTGGCATCTTCCTTATTAAGTAGTGAAATTAATTGTTTTCTATTTTTATGTTTTTAATTTAAAATTTGCAAGTTTTTTATGTCATCGAATTTCAATCGAAAGTTTTTTTCTTTTTAATTTACAATTGCGTTGTGTTAGGCAGCAAAGGAAAGCTTCAAAATTCTAAAATAAACAAAAAAAAATTTTATGTTGTCTTATGGTCCCACAAATACATACAAACTTAATTCATAATTACAACCATTCCCTTAGGATTACGGGCTATCTTCGCACCACTTACAGATGTTGTGAAATAGATGCGTGACCGGGTATTCGAACCCTGGCATTTCGTCTAATAAGCCAACAAACTACCTATTAGACTATTGGTCCTGTTTGTTGAGCTCCCTTAGTGTGCACAGTCGCAGGCAATAAGTCCCAGTTATTTGTGCCTGTTCCTTGTTCATGTGACTGATTCAATACGATACCTCAAGACTGCATTCAAGATAAGATTTTAAGGTTTAGATGACGTTTATTTGACGGAAAAACATTTGAGGGAATAGAACACAAAAACCAGGACTAAATTTGCTGCTTATTTAACTTCTTGAAGATTTTGAACTTTATGAACGACCAACTGTGATGCCGAAACATAATTCATAAGACAGTGTTAACCCACAGTAAAATTTCCAAAGTTTCAAAGATTGTACAAGTCATAGGCTAATGTGTGATGAGCAGTCTTTTGGCGAAAACTTGTCATGAAAAGTTTTTCGAATCTTTACGTTTGGAATCGACTTAAAACTGTAGGTTCCGCCACTATTGAACAGCAATTAAAACATACAACTTGGTTGGATGGTCAGCTAGGTTGTAAGCCTGACTAAAGTCTTGTAATGAAGTCTTGTATTGAAGTTAAGTAAGTATCCGCTTGAATTATCTTCCCAAAGAAGCATCATTCATTTTTGCTTGACTTTTTTCTAAGGAAACTAAAAGCGAACGTACAGATAATCTTAGTCTAACATTTGCTTCAATTTCCACAAAGTTTTACCATTATAAAGCTGTCAATTATTTGGAGACCGGCTGGGGGCTTATGTACGTATGTATGCATGGTGTATGAACAATTTTTTTTTGTAGCTGTTGCGATAATTTCCACTATGAAGATAAATGAAACTAAAGTGACTAAGTGAAGTCAATGCCAGACTGCGATTCCACCAATATTGTTTGTCTTTAGGCAATAAGAGCGAAATTGTCACACTTCAATAAATTACTTGAATTCCATGCTTTGTTCTCAATGTTTTACTGAAGTGAACGTATAAACTCCATTTGTCACAGTGTAAGCCAATCGATGTTAAATTCAAAATAGGTCAAGGACAGGCAGGCACTGTTTTCATTATTTTTTTTAAAGCACAAATATAACGGCAATATATTTCCCACTACCCCGGGCCATGTAGTAAAAACGGATTAATTTAATTGTTAAACTTTTTTTTTTTGTTTTTGTCAAAAATTTATTCGCATGGTTGGCTGTTAAAGTTAAACTTTACAAAAACAAAGCGAAAAACTAAATGAATTCACAATAAAGAAAACAAAAAGCACAGTTTATAACACAGTTTTGAAGACTCTTTTTTTTCATATTCCGAGAATTATTTTTGGTTGAATATGCTAAATGTGTTGAAAACATTATAAATTGTGCCATTTCATGAAAAATGTTATGCATAAGAGGGAGAAAACTTTTTTTAAAATTCTTTTCTATGTAAAGATCATAAAAACTTCATATGAAGTAATGAAAAAGGATACATTGTTACAATATGCAACTTTATAGTCATGGCAGCATGGCAAGCAAATAAGTCGTAAAAACTAATATAAACATGGTTAACCATCATCTGTTATAGTTAACCGCTGTAAGTCAAAAAGTATACGATGTCAGTATATTTTGTGCCTTTTGCAATGGAAACAGAAGCATACATATATAAACACTATTCCCTCTTTTTTCCCCTCCAATAACTCCATATTTTAGATAAAATATAGGGGGCCATTACATTCTAATGAATCTTAACAAACTGTATTCCATTTGCATCCTAATAGCTGGTGTTAGGATAGCAAAACATTTTATTTGAAAACTTAACGTAACAGTTTTACGATTAGAAATAACGAGCAGCGGCTTCAGACTGAGAAAGTACGCAGTATTTTATCGATTTACTTCAAAACACATTCTAACATCCAAGACAAGATAGTACGAATTATCGATAACCATATGAGTGTGGCAGCTAAAATACCGCAGTATGTCAAAATTTCTGTTCAGTGTTCTGAGTCTGAAAAAAGTCGGAACAAATTGTTTGTTTCATTTTTGTTTTTGAGAGTTATTCTGAAACGATTCACCATTTCGAACAATTGTTCTGGAAAAACAAGGCTACCATATGAAATATGTTTGTAAACAGCGTATTAGTTTACTATTTTATCAATTTGCTATCAAATTTGATTATAAAATTGAAGTATCTGGCAGCACTGTCAATTGTTTCACAACAAAAATTACAATTAAACCAATTCAAGCTGAAATTGTTCCGAACAAAATTTACTCTCTTCCTCTCTCTTTTCTCTCAAAATAAGACACGTCAGACTTCATCAAACAAAAATGGGTGAATCCAGCTTAAATGAGCTCATAGGGCACATTGTTCTTTTCAATCAAAACAATCGGCATAGTGAGGAAGCAATTCGTTTTTGTACTAATTTTACTCTTCTCGAAATCTCTAAAACGAGAAAGAAATGTGCACACCAAATATAAGATTAGAGCAGTAGAACACAAACGACCATCATTTTTGTCCTAATTTTGCAGATTGGGAAACTTATCCGTGAACAAATTGCCCTTACAATCATTAAAAATACATGTTTGATGTAGTTTACAGGCTGGCGTACGGCGTATCTTTAGACTATCGAACGATGTCGTCTGATTATTTTTTTTTTATCAAACAGGTCAACAACGGTGATAATTAGTTCTAAAAGACGGCGAAAATTGACATGCAGCCCGCTAATAATCAATACATTGCAAAATTCAGTGGCCTTCTCTTTCATGCGATTTAAAGCCTCTGCATTAGTTTTTACACGGTCACGTTAAGTCATTGCAAACCAACAACAAACAAGTAATTGTTGAAAAATTAGAAGCCAATAAAAAAATATAGCTATTGCACCAAATTTCGTGTTAGAAATCTCGTTCAAGGATGTTAGAAAATTAGAGGACATAAACCTTCATCTCTTGATGACAAGAGCAGTGCAGTAATAATATCCATGCAATAACTCTTCTTCACAATCACATATAGATAGAACTAAGTTGACCCCTTCTTACTCATATGTATCCAGCAGAGTGTAGAAATATTGCTGCCAATATGATTAAAACTTCCTGTAAAACAGGCGGATAATATCTAATTTAACTGAGACTATGATGACATACCACTGCCCATCCTGTTACGCATCTTGTGCCATCGGCATAAACCACAAGTATGCCATTGGGAACCACCAGATTAGATTTTAGACCACGGCATATTATGCCTGGGTAGGAATAGAACCAAATGCTTTGGTGCATATTATGTCCATTATTCTTCAGTGGCATTAATGTTTGCACACCATCCAGCAGGCATGTACACCATAAAACAAGGTTGCTTCCACCATGCCCTATATGGTTAGTTTGCGAAGATAGGCTAAAGTTACAAGATCTTGCCTGCGGTCCATGTTTTTGGGAGTAAAGGGTGTTTGGGACTTTCTTACATTCTGATTGCAAGCATAGAATTTTACTTTATTAAGATTTTTAATTTCTGTGTATATTTTCGCTGTTGTCACATTCGTCCGCTACATACTTACGACATAGCTTTTCACACTACGTCCGTTGTTTGTGTTAATTTTTTATACATTAAAGGCGTAGCTACAATTTAGATGTTCGACTCTGAACGACAGATTTGTGAAAAATTTTCATGGCAATTTTATTTCCTCCCAGGGTTCTTGACAGAAATCTGCTGAGAAGAAGGCGCGAAGAAATATTTTTTCATTTTTCATTGGAGATGTCTGACCTGGCGATTTCTGAACCATGATCGCATGTTTAATAACCCAACATACTACCTACATACTAGACTATGATGCTTTTATCACCTTCACATATCAAGTCTTTGAAAACATTTTAGGGAGCGTCTATTTTCGCATTATGTAGTGTCGTGCATGACCATTATCACCAACACATAGAACGTTTACAATATATATCTTGTTCCAAGCACAATAATTTCCGCGTGTTTAATAGCCCACAACATTTTGGCTTGCTTGGCAAGCGACATTTTGTTTTGCACTCGCAACAGTTCTATTACGCGCATGAAGTTCGAGTTATTTAAACGTGTAGTGGCTTTAGAGATTTAGTATTTTATGCCTTCCTGGTATTTTATCCATTGTGTTCAGTTTCTTTTGACGCTGACTGTATGCAATAGTGCTGGGAAACCAACATTATCATTTTTTTATTTTGTTTTTAATTTTATACACCACTAGGCATTCATTTTTTTATTCTTTTTAATACGAGGCTTTTAATTAAGTCTCATAGGATATTAGTTAATGATGACAATAAGAGCTTAAAGTTTTATTTATAATGATAACAGGATACTTATTTTCAATTCTCTTCCCTATTGTTTCTGTTTTTTTTTATTTTCGCTTTTTAGGCATTATCGTTATGAGCAAACATTGGCTGGCCTATTATGGAAAATTGACATGAAGGATGTAACCATAATCAATGTTGACAATAATTGTGAATATAATAATTTAAAAAATAAAAATATTGTAAGTCTCTATTGAAATGTATACATCGTACATATTATCTTACTTACGTATTTAGTTTCTAAGAAATTTACAATAAAACTTCATTTTTCAATAACAAAAGATAAATTAAAATGCAAATTTATTTGCATAAATTATGAGTAAAAAATAAAAAAGAATATTTCATAATAAATTTAAGAAAAAAAAAAAATTAATTTCCCGAGCATAGTTAACTAAACCCAGAACACTTTAACTTACTCATTATACTAACAATACTCAGCACTTATTCACATCAGTTGTATCATCACTTCCTTACCTTTTACTTACTTTATATTTGAATTGTTTTCTTATTTCCTTGCATTTTCATTTCCTATATTCCATCATAATATATCCTGGCTAAGTATCAAATATGCCGCCAAAGTATTTTGACTGGAGGCGATACAAATAAAAAGGCTTTTACAAATATAGGTTTGTTGATTGTTTTCGTTGTTGTATTCCTTTCTTTTATGTTTCATACCAAGAATGTTTAATTAATTAATTCTTTATACATTTTTATTTAACTTTCTATTGTTGTTTTACATTCAAGCATTTATGGATTTTTATTAACTTCATAACTTTCCATTTCAATTTAAGGTCTGTATCGTGGCAACATAGTGGCCATGAAGAAAGTTTATAAAAAGACTGTCGATATAACACGTTCAATACGCAAGGAACTAAAACAAATGCGTGAGGTAAGCAATAAATTGTGAAGACATTTCAAAATAAATATTTTTCTTCTTCAATGTTCTATTCTACAAGAATAAATAAATATTTTATACGAATAATAAATTTTAAATTTTATATAAATGCACTTAGAAACTTTAATTATATGCTGCACGTAATAGGTAAATTGGCTTCAGTGAGACAACGTGTGGGTTTTCTGAGCACTAAATACGGAATTTTTTTTTTTTTTTTTGCAAAGTCGATATTATCCTGCGAATTTCCCATTGACCGTAATGGTTGCCCGCATCCTCATTTTCAAAGAAATATGACTCCGCTTGACAAGTCGCATCAAGCAATCATGATGTAAATGAAATCGACATCATCCTACAATTTCTCGTTTGTCCATCCAGCGAAGCAAAAACCAAGCAGCAGATGGTTATGCTGCCTTCTAAGGTGTCCTTTTAATATCTTTTCCAAGGTAAACTGATGCCTGAAATGTTCAATTCTTTAAAAAAACGACAAGTTCAATTTGATGAATTTTAAGCACATTCTCAGCCACAACATTGATATTATCGGGTGTAAGCTCACGTCTTGTCACACCAACAATCAAACCAGTTTCACAGACTTTGTCAATAAACTTGCATATATCGGGCACTATTGGTCCTTCTCTGTGACCAAATTTTGTCAGACATTTTCGTGCAATTTACAATCCATATTCTTAGTTTTGGAAATACATTTCCAATAAATCTTAACGTTGCGCAAGCGTAAATTGATATTGTGACAGAATAGAATGACATAAGTATTGCTAGATTTGAAATAACCATTGGTTCAAATTTAAACCAACAAATGGCCCACCCGTTAGAATACAAAACACTTTACAATATTTTTTAGTTTTTTTTTTTTGTTTGTTTTCTTCTACTTACAATAAATGAATATTTTAGCCAATGACCTTATCACCTAACTTATCTGACTCTGAAAAGAATTTCATAGAATTTCAATGAATGGATAATTGAAGATAAAAGCCAATAGTTGCTTAATAGTAAATACCTAAACTACCTAAACCTACAGTTAAAAAAAAAATTAAATTTGCGTCCCAGACCATAAGTTCATTAGCTTTGAAGTTTAACAAATTTTGCACGTGTATTCAGACACAGTGTATAAATTTATTTTTAAATTTGAATAGAAATTAACTCTTAACTCTTGTTCGTATAATTAGGATAAAATAAAATTGCCTTTCATTTTTATTTTTTAGATAAGACACGAGAACATTATTAACTTCATAGGCGTATCCATTGATCATGGTTCTGTGATCATTTTTACCACTTATTGTGCACGAGGCAGCTTGGAGGATGTTCTGGCAAATGATGATCTACATTTGGATCACATGTTTGTATCATCATTGGTTAGTGATATCTTAAAGGGTGTAACCTATTTACATGATTCCGATATTATATCACATGGAAATTTAAGATCAAGCAATTGTTTAATCGATTCTCGTTGGGTGTGTCAAATCTCTGACTTTGGTTTGCATGAGTTCAAGGCCGGCCAAGAAGAGCCACAAAAGTAAGTAAAAAAAAATAAATTAAAAAAACATCACAACAAATAAAAACTGTCTGCAGATTTACATATGTTTACATATCTTTTTCGACTTGTTCGTTTGTATTGTATAAACTCATAAACAAAATATTTATTTTCCGTTTTTACAATCATATTTCTTATATTTATTGTGGAAATGTTTTTTTTTGTTTTTCAATTATTCCTGCGTAATTTGAATATGTATGTTTGTTTGTTTCTCTTTTTTTCTTTACGCTCAATCGATTGCCATTGTTGATTGCTGTTGTTGTTCCATTTGATGAAATTATAATCTTATGCTGCGTTGACTTTGTTCTGCTGATGATACTTTATTTCATTTCACTGTGTGTATTATCTAATAGGCAAGAGTTGGAATTGAAACGTGCTCTATGGAGAGCGCCAGAGATTTTAAGAGATCCGTCTGCACCCGCACGCGGCACCCAAAAAGGCGATGTCTATTCATTTGGCATCGTTTTGTATGAAATAATTGGCCGAAAGGGACCATGGGGTGATACAACATACACACGCGATGGTAAGTCAATTATAAGTTCATTATATTGCCCATTTTATGACTATGTTTACTTTAAGCAGCATAATAATAAAAAGGATTTGAATTTTTGCTCATTTTTTTTATGGCAATCCAAGTCGTCTAGGGATCTAGAAACGATTTTAAACGATTAACTGCAGTTTTTTTTAACAGTAATTGAAAAATTTATCGTATTAAGGTTAGCGAAAGACGAAAATAAGAATCCTAAGTCATTTTAAATATGAATTTGAAAATTTTAATTTGTAAACCTTTTATTGTAATGCCATTTTTATAGGTCAAATTCATTTTAGAGGGTAAATAGGTAGGCATGTACGTCAAAAAGAGGGTTTCATCATTCAAATGAACATTTTCTATGCGATTGCTTTGTTGTGATTTTCATGTCCCTCTTTCTGCTCTCTATTGTAACATTATCCAATTACCCCATTGCCACAGTTGTGGGTATCTAAAAATACTTCTTTACAAGTACAGGAGAATACCAGAGACTATGTTCTCTGGTCGTCCTTCCTCCTCGTGCTACTCCAAGCATTTAAACTTGTGCACCTAGAGGATACTGACTTGTTATAACTGACAGAGTTTCTTATCGATAAATCCATATCGAACCAAATCTGTCTGGTCTCTCAATCTCAAATCTCACGTAGGAATTTTTTTGAATTTTTCTTAGTGTCAGCATTTGCAAATGCATCAGCTCTGTTGTTGTTTTCAATGTTCCTGTGTATAGGACCCATATGAGGGTAAACGTTGAATGTCTGCCTATCTCCTTCAGAGATATCTGGATATATTCGATATATTCTGATATCGCATTCATGTAATAGCAGTTTTTAAGGAAATTATTTCCTCCTGATGAATTTGCCTTAGTCTAGTCTAGATAGCCCATTGGCTTATTAAACGTAAGGCCCTCGGATCAAGCCAAAAGGGAGACATTGCCAACAAAACGAAATATGAAAAAATATTTCCTCGCCAACTGCCTGTCAGCAGATTTCTAGCAAAAATCTCTGAGAATAAATAAAATTGCCATGAAAATTTTTCAAAAAATCTGTTGTTCGGAATCCATATTAAACTGTAGATCCATCCATTTATGTCTAAAATACGTACACAACAATAACGTGCACAACATAAGTGGTGTAAAAAACTAGGCCGTAATCCTGACTGAAGAATAGTATTCATCTATTATGTATGTACACATGTATTTGGTGATGTAATGACTGTCTGGATATATGCGTATATTTCCATTCGATATATTCTGATATCGAATTCGCATAGTGGAAGTTTATAAGGAAATTATTTCCGTCTGAATTCTAACGGGGTCAAATCACACAATTTCGAATGACAGTTCATATCATCCCTTCGCAAGGTTTCCAAGCCCTCATCTCGCCTAGTGAAAATATGTAATGTCAAATGAGATGTATGACGCATAACGCCATCCAAGTGAAACCACATGTCGTTGTTGTCCAAATCCTTCAATTTAGACCAAAAGAAGGTGGTTATCATCGATCTTAAATGCTCGCCATTTAAAGTCATGGCTTGACCAATGTCATTTTATAGAAAATATTGACCTATGACATCTCCAGCTCAAAATCCACACTAAACAATGACTTGACTCGAGATGTATGGGACATTCTAGGATTCAAATTCATTGCAAATTCAAAAATTTTACTTATCCATGTTCCCATTTATCCAGAAATAGGCCACATCGTGAGGTTGATTTATCAATGAGAATTAGGGAGAATGGGCTGCTAGAGCCCATTTGGTGTATACACGTCGTTGTCTATGGCTGTTCGTGACTATTCGTCAAAACCGACTTAAGGAATGGCAACTAATTTGACAGATGTGGCATCCCTGTTGGAAGACCTGATACATTCATTACTTAGTTTTTCAAAGTTAATAGTTTTTGATGGGCTTCGCCTACTTACTTTTACAATCTCTGCTGTTAATTACGAGGAATATTTTCACTCCTATGTACATTTCATTGAGTCGTGACCAAGTCGTATCTGTATGTAGCTTACGTCAATGCAAGGAGATTATATGAGAAAAAAAAACTTATTGAATGTTCATTTATTTTATGGACCACAAGTGTGAGAATGCAATTATAAGTGGAATGATAAAAATAAAGAAAATATTAGCAACAAAAAAACATTAGATCTAGGCATTAATTCATAATATTTTTTCCAAAAGAAAGGAAGGATATAAAAACTGTTTGCTTTACAATTCCATAGAATTTGATCAATTGGATTGAAAATTATAGATTTTTCATCAATTAGTTTTTGAATGTTAATTACATTGAAAATTATTGTAAAACAATTGCAGCTACCCAATACCCAATAACTAAAAATTATAATCATCTCTTCTATCGTTTCTTATTTTGTTTTGTATCACATTTCTTTTGTAATAATTTATCGTTTTTTTTTTTGTATTTCTCTTTACATTTTGTAAAAGAAATAATAACGTTTGTTAAAAAACCAGAACTTTTACATCACGGTGTCTTCCGTCCATCACTATCGCATTTGAATATACCCGAGTATGTGCGCCAATGTTTGCGGTCATGTTGGGAAGAAGATCCAGAACTGAGACCAGATATACGATTAGTACGTATGAAACTAAAAGAACTACAGGCTGGATTGTAAGTATAATTGAAATGTGAGAATGTGTTTCATAATGCTTTTCAATTAAATTCATAATTATGTTAAGGAAAGTTTACATAAACTTTGATGTCTTGTTATAAGTATTCAAATTGGAATTCCACCACCTCCGTAAGATAGTGAAATTATAAAAAAAGGAATTATTTAGAACTAAAAAATAAAATGATGTCAATGATCAAACATAATACACAAACATTTCTTATAATAAATGAGTGAATAAGCAATTTTTTTCCTCGAAACTAAACTTTTTTATTGGCTTTAATTTTCCCGCAATAAGCTTCGTAATGGTATGTAACCTTCTTTAGATGAGGGCATTTATCCCACAGCCTTGAGTCATGGTTGTAAACGGTACGATATAAAGCATATTAGTTTTCTGATTTGCCTACTTCATCTTGTACAATTCCTACTGGACTTTACTACTACACCCAAAAATTATTTCGTCGAAGAGATATTTTTTTATGAATGGTATGGGCAGCAACGGAAATCTACAACTAAAGGCATTGTAATTGTATTTTAACAATTCGTTTCAAATTTGATAATTTACTATCAATACTAGTACCTCCATACCGGTTCCATTTACAGCACCATTTTCCAATACCAATGTCAACATATCAATAATTTGTAACAAACAAACAAATCACAGACATTTCTTGAACGATACAGATCCCTCGTGTAATTTTTTTAACTTTATTCGTCGTTCTTATTACTTTCCAACGTGATCAGTCCATATTGTCTTAATTTATTCTACGTGTTCACATTTTTTCATTGCTCATTTCATTTATTAGACATTCACTGAGCCTTGAACTGCTTCTTATTAGCCCCACCGACCGCTCACAGATATTCCATGTTTACTCTTCCCTTTTATCGGTAAGAATAGTTCGTCTTAAGACATTTGAGATATCCTTCAGCATAGGGTTTTTAGTTTGCTATTATGATTACCACCTAGCTTCTTACACTACCACACTATGTGTTAATTTTATGCATAAGTAACAGGATCTATCATTTAAAGTCGACTTCTAACTACAAAAAAACGACAGGACTTCTAACTGAGAGGAAGTAGTCGCCGAAATTTTTTTTAATATTTCATTTTGTTCGAGGGATTTGAAACTGCGGTTTAAATCTGGGATTTGAACATCTAGTAAGCTAAAACGCACTACCTACTAGACTACGGTTGCAATAGGTCTTCAGAAATCGATGCCTTAAGAGGACAGAGAAAATGGTTTCTCCAATAAAGATTTTTAATGGCACACTTTAGTCGTTACATATGTATGTGACATACCCTACGTAAACCTCTCAAAAATATTAAAAAGAATCCACAAAACGGTTGCAGCAAAGGAAGACCATTTCACATCTAGTTGGAGAAAATTGAATTTGAATTGGCAAGCCTTGTAACTAGCTGGACAAAATATGAACATTGACATTGGTGAGACCCCTGGACTTCTAGGACTATAGGAAACAAATATTTTTAATCAAATTCTCTCACTTCAACTGTTTATATTTAAAAAATTCAGAAAATTTAATAATAATTTGGAAATTCAATTGAATTTTGCTCTACGATTTTCACCGACATTTTTTAACGATTACTTTACTTCACTATTTTTTTCTTTCTTTCTTCCTTTCTTTCTTTATTTCTTTATTTTTTTATTTTTTTTCTTTTTAAGGAAACCGAACATCTTTGATAATATGCTGTCCATTATGGAAAAATATGCTTACAATTTGGAGGGACTTGTACAGGAACGGACAACACAACTGTATGAGGAAAAAAGAAAAACTGATATGCTGCTGAATCAAATGTTACCAAGGTGACCATGCCAATAATATTTATAATTAAAATTTTTAACATGAAATGATGATAACTTCATTTCAAAGCAATGAAAAAATAAAAAAAAAAAATTACAAAACAGAATTGCTTTGAAAAAAATTGTCAACATTTTTGATTTGTTTTAATTGGAAGGTGAATGTGTTGCGATTTCTTTTTTTCTATCCTCCGTTTCCTTTACATTTTAAAGTATTTTTTCTTTTGGTTTATTTTAGATCTGTGGCAGAATCTTTAAAGCGCGGCGAACCCGTTGAAGCTGAATGTTTCGATTGTGTGACAATTTTATTCAGTGACATTGTGGGGTTTACGGAATTGTGCAGCACAAGTACACCATTCGAGGTGGTGGAAATGTTAAATGATTTGTACACGTGCTGTGATTCCATTATTAGCAACTACGATGTTTACAAGGTAAGATAATTTCCTAGATGGCAAGAAAAGTTATAAATTGTAAGAACGACTTTATTAAGATGACACGTAACAACCCTTAAGTCAACGACCTAGCTTCCTACATCATCCATGTTGTGAGTGTTAATTTTGTACAAAAGTGGCGGGCCGATTTCAAACGGCAATTGTTTTTTTTTTTTTTTGTTCTTTTGAGAAACTTTTTCATGGAAATTTTATTTACTCTCAGAGATTTTTGCTAGAAATCTGCTGAGAGGCAGTTGCCGAGGAAATATTTTTTCATATTTCGTTATGTTGGAATATCTCCCAGGGGGCTTGATTCGAGACTCACATCTAATAAGCCAACACATTACCTACTAGACTACGTATCGCATACAACATCAAATTTAAAGAAATTTTTCAAAACAAAAAAAACTAAATTCTTCATTAATATTGCCTTTACTTTTGCCTTTACTTATGCTGGCAGAGGAATAATTCTCCTCTTTAAATTATTTTATTTTCCTTTCAGGTTGAAACAATCGGTGATGCGTATATGGTTGCATCTGGACTACCACTACGAAATGACAAACGACATGTTGGAGAAATTGCGTCGTTAGCCTTGCATTTATTAAAGAGTGTGACTAATTTGAAAATTCGTCATAAACCAACCGAAACGTTACAACTACGCATTGGCGTCCACTCGGGACCATGTGCAGCTGGCGTTGTCGGCTTAAAGGTAAGTTGGTATTCATTAGCTTAAGTATGTACATTTATAATGTTATGCATGGTTTTCTTACATTCTTACATTTTCTTCTTTTTTTTTTTGCTCTGGCATAATAATTCTCGTGTAAAATTTTACATTGCAAAACCTTTTTTTATAATGGAAATGAAAAAAACACAAATTTTTTTTTGGAAAATTTTCCATGAAATTAATCATAAATAAGCGTAAACCATGTGGGTTTTTTTATAATACATTTCAGGGGGAGATTTTTTTCTTTGAAACATTTTAATAATGGAGTATGCAAAAGAGTGAAAGTATTTTCTTTAAATAAAGAAGAAAGAAGGAATAGGATATCCTGTTATAAGTTCAGAAAACTGAAGACACTTATGACAGCGAGTGCTTGTCCAGGATATCTTCATCATGAAATGATAAATAATTTTCAGAATATATGCATACAACCAATTCAATAAAAAATAGTAGAAAAAATTACTAAAAACAATAATCATGAAATAAAAGAAAATTGGCAGAAAATATGAATTGGCAGAAAAAAAACTGCGATTTGATACTGTGGGACACCGTTAAAGAAGAGTGTTATGGCGACACAATAGAGGCAATTGAGTATGTTAAGGCCAACAATCATAATATCATTGCCGAGATACGCTCCCATCATACATTCAAAAAAGTGCATGAAAATTGCTCCGATCGAATGAGGTATTGTAAGGTCAGCTGCAGTAGCCATATTCCATTTCTAAACGGAACAATTGTACTTCACAACAACAAAATATATTTGACAAAATTTTTTGTTGTATTGCTTTTTAAAATTTAAACTTTTAAATAGTCAAACTTTATGACTGCCAAAGGCATACGTCTATTCAACTTTACATAATGCTGCACATTCTATGCAAAAAACAAAAATATTCCTATTGATGTAGGGCTGTTTGAATTGAGAGACATTTTTTCTTCTTTTGTGTCTTCCGTCAAAAGGTCTTTCTATTATTTGTTTTTATTAGAAAAGAGCCTTAGACTTGACAGGCGAAAGCCATTGACTTGTATTATAAGGTTGACAATTGATTAAAGTTTTGTATTTCTTTGAAGGGAGGGTTTTGCTGGAAAAACTTGATTAATGTTATCAAAAAAAAAAAAAAAAAAAAAAAAAAAAAAAAAAAAAAAAAAAAAATTAAGGATTTAAAATTATTTTTTTTCCATTTTCATTTGCAGATGCCATCCGTTATTGTCTCTTTGGGGATACGGTTAATACTGCTTCGCGTATGGAAAGCACTGGTGAGGCTTCAAAAATTCACATATCGGAAGAAACTTATCGTTTGCTGGATATTAGGTGGATATCACTGCATAGAAAGGGGAGTAGTTAACATAAAGTAAGTTTAATAGTCCATTTATTTTTTTATTTACTATAATATAATTACATACATATAATATAACTCACATAGATATATGAACTCAATTCAAAAAAATGGGTAGAAGGAGTTAAGGAAGTTTGTATGAGATACAGATTTCCCATAGAAAGTAAGATAGTATTCCTAATGGTGGGCACACAACAAGCTTACATGATGTCGTAGGTGTATTCCAATTAGCATGAGATCCATGCCTCTCCTTTAACCAACCTAGCCGCCTATCTACTGGTTACACTAGAAATCTGTAGTCATTTAGAGCTATTGGTAGTCAAAATAATAGACATCAGGTATATAACTCCCTAGTCCTGAAGCCACTGAGTACTTCTAATAAAGCAACATAGACTTCCAATGTCCATTGACGGCAGATCATTTATAATTCAGCGACAAAGAATGGCTTAAATTGCAAAGAAGAGTTTCCTCTCGCTCCAACAGGTCTCGGTGAGGTCATAACGCAATATCCAGCTAACAGTCCTGCAACCATATTGGATGTGTTACTTTGGTCTCTGAGCAGCTTCCATTGAGCTTTGGTAGCGACTTACGTGGCGTTGACAGAATTCATAATTGTATTGTCAATTATAAGCATGCAAGATTTAAAAGCAATTCTTAACATAAAGGACTCACCGAAGTTTTCGATAGTGACGCCACGCCTGAAGAGTTTATGAGTTACCTTAAATACCGATAGCCTGAATATCACTATCTTCCGGTAACCTTACGATGTGTATACGATACACTTCCGCTATTTCGTTCAAATATTTCATCTTAGATTTCGCTACGTTAGAACCCAGTATTCAGACAGTAGCATGACTATCAGAAAGTATGTTAATCTCCTTTAAAATTCTAACTGCAGTCCACATGGTCAACTTTGGAATGATCCGCCTCCGAAAAGTTCCACCAACTATAGTTCCGTTCAGCTGTATCCGAAGCCGCTTACGTTACGTTAATGGAATTCATAATTGTCAATCATAATTTTTCAGGTTTTCAAACGATTTCCCCATGTAAAGGACTCACCGTATATTTCAATGTTAACGCTAAGCAAATTATAGTTACATTCAGTTACGAACCAACAGTAAAAATCTTAACGAAGACACTAATAATGTGCATTATATTTGAATGGAAGGTACTGACTAGTTACAGTAGAGTACTGTAGAGTACCGAACTACAATAAATAGTGGGAATAAGAAGTCTATAATCGTCTAAATCCAAATTGAACTTATTCATAGCAGTCCAACCATCTTCTCATTAAACTACCATTTAATTAAAATCCTTTTTAATGAATTATGGAATAAATTAAGCATTATAAATCAATTTTTATAATTTTTTGCTTTTGAAAATTGAAAACTTTAATTCCAATAACGTTTTATTCCAGGGCAAAGGCGACATGCGTACCTATTGGCTAATTGGTCAAACTCCCGAACAACGATCGCATCAGAACTCTGTTGTTGTATTAAATGAAGCTGCACCCGATCTCATTAGTAATGTTGACTCGGAAAGTTTTTCGTCTAGTACGGCTGCCTTAAATCCGCTCATTAATCATTGTTACTTAAAGCACTTGCAACGTGGTGCTTCCAGTTATTCGAACAATGTCAACCAACATAGACCGCGTTATGTGAAGACATCCTATTGTAGCTGTGAGACCAAATGTATATATAATCGCCGTTCGGACGATAATGTAACGGTTGATACAATACCACAACGAAAGCAACAAAACGATAAAACGAATACAGTATGTAACAATAGTTATTTATGTGTATGTCCGTTAAATTCAAGTGTCTTGCATACGACGACCAACCAAAGAGGACCACGTTCGGCGCCTGTTATAACATTTCGTTTATAGGCTAATTTAAAATGTTATAAACTAAAAAATTTTAACTGTACCTTAAATATAATTACTACCATTACACACTTACTTATATACTAAACAATAGATGTATCCTTCATCCTTCTGTCTCCTACTTGTTCTTTTTCTTTCCTCTAAGTATGTATATTTAATGCTTAATAACTTAAGAGCTCTCACAATAAGTTGAAAGGTATTTTTATATAGAAATCTAAGCGTATGTCATGTGTGTAAATGTTTTGTTGAATTTGTTTCGCCAAAATCTAAACGCAGTACTTGTTGTTGTTGTTCCAAACAATTCAAATAGATATGGTTGTGATTTTCAATGGCCAAATATTATTTTTATTTGTTTTTTTTTTATTTTTTTTACGAAAGTTGTAATTAAAATATATTATTGTTGTTATTATTAAAGTATAACGGTAAAATAATTTTTACTTATTAGCTGTGTTCATTTACCATACCATTTCATATACAGTAAAAACTAGCAACCAGAGAGAAAGTGGGGAAAGTGAGGTTAAGTCCATGATAAAGAGAGGTTTTGTTAACACATTTTTTCAGACATTGTTTCTGTGTTGATAAGCTCAATTTAATAAAGAAATAAGAATTAAATGAATTATTTAAATAAATAATAATTTAATATTCTCTTGATATTCCACTAGCGGAAACTAGCGGAAGATGTTCAGGGCATTGTATAGCTTTATATTTTTAATTTTTTTTTTTTTTAATTTCTTTTTTAATTAATTAATACTCAAGTAAATTAAATAATTAAAATTCTTTAAAATATTTTTTTAAAAACATTTTTTAGCCTATCTGGACTTTCATTATTTTCACAACAATTGGAACAATTTTTATCGGCTAATGGGATGTTGCAAAAACAATAAGGTGTTGCAAACAAAAAATCATTTCTTATTTAGGTTAGTTCAGATAAATTGTGAAAATTTCCATTCGATAACTAATTAGGCAAAAAACTACGACAATGGATTTTCAACAGCTTATGTGTTTATCAAGAGGTAGTGTTGCCTGACCTTTCCTTTCTCATAGTTTCGTATTCGTCATTGATATGATTCTCCTTAGAACATGAATTATTTTATAAATACAAAAACAATTCCACCTCTGACACAATATCTTACCTAATGATTGAATGACGAATAGCCTCTGAATTAAGTTTAGTAATGCAGCTTAACATATTGTTACGTTTTTACCTTTTAAAAACGTTCGAAATATGAGTTTGTAGATTGCAATAAAAATAAAAATAAATTCGTGTTCAGTTTTAATTACATTCTTTATTATACGCACAATTTTGTGTGCCACTGTTCACAACTGATTCTAGCAACAACAATTGCTTTATTTGTTATTCCCTTGTTTATGCCCTTTGCGATAAACAATAACAATTACTACACGATTGTTCTGTAGATCTTTGTAACGGAAATCTTCATTTCACGATTGGTTTACTACACACTCAGCGCGTCTTCACACAAGGCTGACTGAACTTTTACTCCGACTTTGCATGCTTTGCCTTGCCTTTTTATATAGCGACATAAACAGTCTGATGAATGTTCTCGTAGGCGAACGTTCGAGGCTTCGCCTTCTCGAAATCACCATAAATGTAAACAACGATGTTTACATTGATTTTTGCTTTCATGTTTGTCGTTTTTGTACCTTGTTTACGTTCGTCCTTGTTGTTGCTTTTCGTTTACTTGTTTATCCCTTTTTCGTTGTACTGATGTTGTTGTTTTATTCTTCTTTATTCGTCAATCAAGCAAATAAGTCCGTTGTTTTGTTTTTGTAGCTTTTCTTTAACATTTTAATGTTAAACGATGTTACACCATCTCCATTTTCGTAACAATAATGAAGATTGTGAAGTCCTTACCTTCGTGTTATTTATTACATAAATTACATGTAAATTATAAAATTTTCAGAGAAAATTTCACAGACTATAGGTATTGCGCCGCTTTTAAAATGCCTGTGATTTCCGGCTGGAAGACAATGCATGCGTCTAGCTAAACTCTCAATTTAGAAATCCATGTCATAAAACGTGCATACTTCGCCTTCTATCGCTTTCACTTAACTTGATTCTGATTTAAGAACATCTCGATATAGTTTTTTTGTTAAGGAAAGTACGTACACAGGTTATTTTTTTCTTATTTTGGTATGGTATTTAGCCTGTCAGAAAGTCAAACAATTTTGACATCCCCCAAATATGGTCATTTTGATGTCACGATCGAGATTTGATCGAGATTGGTGAAAACGGTATTAAACATGATTAGAGCCTCTAAACTTCAACCATCCAACTTGTTCCAACGTTTTATCTCATTTTTCCTTTCTTTCCTTTTTGTTTATGTTCACTTGTGTGAGTTCAGACAATGTTAAGCTAAGCAATAGATTTGTTTTTTCTTTGCCATGTGACATGATTTAATGATATGACATTTAATATGACATTTAACTTAATTTAATAAAGACAACACTTGACTGGATTTAATTTTTTTTTTTAAATATAAACTCTACAGTGAATGCGTGTTAATAAAACTGAAATTTATTTCAATTATTTTACTCCCCAAAAATTTGAAATACGCTTGTCACTCTCTCCTCTCTCTTTGCTAATTTAGCATTTTAAGTACGTGATGATATTATTATATTATTCAGTATTAAATAAATAATTATTAAAGCTAAATAATTTTTATTCTAAATTATTAATTAAAGCGATTTGTTTTTGTTTCGTATTTAGTTAATGCTCAACAAAAAAGAAAAAAAACAGAAAAACATAAAAAAATTCATAGAAAACAGATTGCCAATTATATGTATTGTAAAATAGTACAATTATATTATAAATATATTTACAAATGGTATACAAAATAACAATTTACAAATAAAATATTATATTTTAACTAAAATTATATTCAAATAAATTTAACGAATTTTAAAATTTTAAATGTAAACAACAATTCAATTGGTTTTTTTATTATTTTGATGGTGGTAAAGATTAAAACCGAAACGAATGATAAGTTTACATTGAATGAAACATACCATTGACGATTGTGAAAGATATCAATGTGTGTGTATATGTGTAATAACATCAAATTTTATTAG
>QOCX01000113.1:13470-49305 GCA_005959815.1 Sarcophaga bullata
AACCACGGCTGTCTTTAGAGGAAAGCAGTTTTTCTCTCGCAATTAATTTTCTTGTCACACAAATTTAATGTTTTTTTTTTTTATTAAATTTGCATTGTATTTGCTGTAAAGCCTTAATTAATTAATTCCTCATAACATAAACAAAAATTTCAAATTAATTTTCAAAATTAAAAGAAAAACGCACATAATCGAGTGATTTTCATGTCAAAAACGACATGCTTTTTTTTTAAAGAATTTTTAATTATTTTATGACGCTTATAATGCGAAATTATTAAGTAATTGTTGTTATTGTCTCGCAAAACAAAGGAGAAAACTGTTAATAAAACTTATAAAAGGAATATCTAATTAAAATACTTGCTACACGAAATATAAATTCCAAAGGAATTATTAAAAAAAATACAGTGGGTAATAAAAATATACACAAATAATCTAAGAAAATTTATAACAATATTCACAAGTTAAAAAAAAAAGAAATTTACATATGTTATGTAGCACAAGCTACAGACAAACTAATGTTTGAGGAACAAAAGGCTTTCGATAACAAAATTCCAATAAAAATAATTGACGATAACCAAAAAAACAGAAATCAATTTCATTATTTCTTAAAATAAACAAAATTAAATAATAAAATTATTATTGATGTAGCAAATTTATCGATAACAAAATTATCGATAGTAAAATTATCTATAAAAATATTATCAGCAACATAATTATTGGTAACAAAATTATCGATAACAAAATTTTCCATAACAATATTATTGACAATAAAATGATCGAAGACAAATATATCAGTAACTAATTTATCGAAGGAAAATGTTCGATATCAAAATTATCAATAAAAATACAGCCAATAAAAATATATTATCAACATAAGGACGATAATGTCCTAATAATGACAAATAAAGTTATAATCCATAACAATATTGCGGATAAGAACATAATTGATAATAAAAATTATCGATAACAAATTTATTGACAACAGAATTTTCAATAACACAGTAATCGATGACAAATATTGTGAGAATGAAATAATTAGTAACAATATTGTAGATAGCAAAAAAAAATCGATAACAAAAATTATCGATAACAAATTTATTGACAACAGAATTTTCAATAATACAGTAATCGATAAAAAAATATTTATAACAAAATTATCTATAAAAGATTATGTTATAAAGTTTTGATTACAAAATTATTGACGGTAAATTTATCGATAACAAATTTATTTACAACATATTTTTTGATGACAAAATAATCGATAACAAGAATATTTATAACAAAATTGCGATAGTAAACATATGGATAACAAATTATTGACAATATAGTTCTCGATAACAAAATTAATCGATAACAAAATCGGAAATCGATAATAAAATTTCCTATAGCTAAATTACTTACCTTATTAACCATTACAATACTTTAGTCATAAATAATTATATAAATAATATATTATATATTAAAATATAGTTTTCTACTACCATGTTCTGTGTGTAAATTAAACCAAGAATCGCTGGTTAACATCGATTAACAGCGATGGATTGAGATACTTTTTGATGGCAATTATTTGCTCTCCGAGTTATTGCTAGAAGAGTGTTGAGAGAAGGTACCGATAGGATTACGCGAAATAATTATATATAAATAATTATATATATATATTATAAATATAGTTTTTCTACTATCCATGTTCTGTGTGTAAATTTAAACCAAGAATCGCTGGTTAACATCGATTAACAGCGATGGATTTGAGATACTTTTTGATGGCAATTATTTGCTCTCCGAGTTATTGCTAGAAGAGTGTTGAGAGAAGGTTACCGATAGGATTACGCGAGCTCCAGTCTAGTATACCAATATACTTCACACTGAACTACGTTGATGTAATTAGCAAAAAAGAGCGATAAAATATTTATCGATTGGATTACTCATAAAAAATTTTGTGTGCTGGTATTACCATCTTGATTTTGTGATCAGTTATAAAATTTGAATTACTCCCACAGTTTTGTTTTAGGCAAGTAAAAATCTGTTGTTTCTTCATGGCTTTACTTTTGGTGCCCACTGTATGTAAATGCTACACGTGCGTTTATTATGATTTGATTTAAATTTTCTCTCTCTCTCTCTCTCTCTCTTTCTCTGTGTGATAATTGTTAAAGTTTAACACGGTAATTTTTTTTTTTATTTACGGCATAAATTTTCTTTGTAAATATTTTGTTTTTCCATTTGACTGTGTTATAAGCTGTACAATAAAAGAATGAATATAATAGGGATAGAGCGGCGACATGTATTTGTATGTATTCATATGTATTTGTATGTGTGTGTCTGTGAGTGTGTGTGTGAGTGTGAGCAAAAGGTAAAAAGTTGTTTGTATTCAAGCCAAGAAGCACCCAACAATTAATCCCTGTGCGTGTGTGTTCTCGTTTTTTCTTTCTTCTTTGCTTTTTAACGGAGATATGAAAAGTTAATCCTTTCAAAAATATTTTCTAATACAATACAAATACAAATATAAGCTGTCACATACACAAAGACACACTGTCCTACACTACAATACATGTGTACATGTGTATAAATAAATAAATAAAAAATAAAAATTTATTATCGTTGTCTCTGTAGCACCCTTCACTCTCTCACTCTCTCTCTTTATCACTGCAGGTGTTTGGGGTCGACATTTTTATCTTCTTTTCTTTATATCCTATGGCGGGGCGTGTTATTGTTGTACAATATAAATAAAATCCATGTGAATTGTAAGGCCATAAGAGAGAGAGTGTATGAGTGTATGTGTATGTATGGGTTTTGGTTCAGTTATTATATTAGAAAATACAAATAAAAATTGAATTATTTTGACATCCTTAACATCCACAACCTGCCTGCTTAAACAGTAAACCCTGTATGGCAAAGTTTGAAGAATCTCTTTTATGTTTTGTTGTCTCTCTCCTTATTGGTTGTCACTGTTTATAATACATGGCATAACTGTTTATGTCCTGTTTATGTCCTCTTTTTTTATACAATTTTAAGTGTCTGTTAAAAGTTTATTGAAAAATTATAACCCAGCGCGCAAATTGTTATGGTGTCGACTACAGTTCAATTGAATTCAGTTCATTACACTTCTGTTGAATTCATTTCTATTCTATTCTCTGTGTATAGTTTTATTGTTGTTGCTCGATTTATGTATGCTTAAATTTTATTTTTATTGTTATTATTGTTATAGTTTCCTATTGTATTATACAATCGGTCATTCATTCAATATCTTCTTCTGAACAATACAGAGTTTGATTGTCATTATTGAAGTGCGGAAATTTATTTATTCACACAGATTCGATTATTAAGCCATCATTTATTGTAAAGTGACACCAAAGTGTTGTACAACAAGGTGTTGGTATTTTTAACAATTTGTAGGGAGGCTCATATAGTAATTTTGTAGTAAATTTTATTAACAAAATAAAAGAAATCATTATAAATAACTGGATTTTGAGGTTATAAATAACACAAGGTTTTAAATCACACAATTTAAAGGGCCATTGAATAAGCTTATCTTTAAGAAATATTATCGATTAGAAGAATTCAATTGATAAAAAAATTTTCTACTAAAAATACAAACGATAACGTTATTTGCTATAAAATATTCAATCGATAACAATATTTTCTTTTAAAAATACCATCGCTAACAGCATTTTGTATTAAAAATCCTCTCGATAACAAAATGTTCCACTAAAAATTCAATCGATAACACATTTTCTATAAAATATTCAATCGGTAAGAGTATTTTCTATTAAAAATACAATCGATAATAACATTGGTTACCAAAAATTCATTCGATAACAAAATCTTTTCCTGAAAACTCTATCGATAAAAAATATATCTTTAAAGATCAGTCGATAAAAATATCAACAAAAAATTCAATCGATAACAATATTTTCTATTAAATATATCATCGCTAACAGCATTTTCGATTAAAAATTCTCTCGATAACAAAATTTTCTGCTAAAAATACAATCGATAACACTATTTGCTATAAAATATTCAATCGATAACAATATTTTCTATTAAAAATACCATCGATAATAGCATTTTCTATTAAAAATCCTCTCGATAACAAAATTCTCTACTAAAAATTCAATCGATAACACATTTTCTATAAAATATTCAATCGGTAACAGTATTTTCTATTAAAAATACAATCGATAATAACATTTGTTACCAAAAATTCATTTGATAACAAAATCTTTTCCTAAAAACTCTATCGATAAAAAGATATATATTTAAAGATCAGTCGATAAAAATATCTACCAAAAATTCAATCGATAACAAGCTGTTCTACTAAAAATTTAACCGATAACAATATTTTATAATAAAAATACAATCGATAACAAAATTTTCTATTAAAATTCCATTCGATAACTAAATTTTCTAAAAAAATTCAGTCAATAACAAACTTTTCTACTAAAAATGCAACCGATAACAATATTTCATGTTAAAAATGCAATCAATAACAGAATTTTCTATTAAAAATCCATTCGATAACTAAATTATCTATAAAACTCCAATCGATATCAAAAATTTTCTATGGAAAATTTTCATACCACACCATAACATAATTTTCTTTCGGAAATTTTTCTAACCCCCCAATTAAAGGTCAGCTGTATTGATTTCTATTTAAAATATTTTATTTCCTCTTTAGTGCTCTTCATTAATGCCACTCAAAGGCCACATGGGCCAAGAGCAAATAAGCCGATGATATTAAGATATTACCAATCATAACCAAGAAACCAATTCGAAAATAACCGAAGAATGTCAAACTAAATCCGTGACGATTTGCCACACCGGCGCAGGCAATATTCGCAAAGGCACCAACAATTGAGCCATTGCCGCCCAAAGTACAGCCCAAGGCTAAAGACCATACCATTGGCATAATGGGTATCTTCATGTTTTCATTCACGGCCAATGTCGCTATAATGCGCAGCATCATATCAACTACTGGGACATTGTCTATGAAGGTGGCTAAAATGGCCGAAATCCAAATGATGGACAGAATGGCCACCATCAAACGATACTCTTCTGACACATTTACTATGAAATGTTCCAAAAGTAAGCCGACATTCTCTAATAAACCCAAACTAATGAGTACTTGCATTACAATGGACAGCGTTACAAAAAATAGCATTGTGGCCCAGTCTATACGGGCTAACATGCCTTCCATATCTTCATAACAGGTTAAGGATAAAACCAGTAGGGCTACCAATATGGCAATCCAGCTACTAGAGATGGTGACAAAATCTGGAATTGCCGAAAACATAGAGAACAATAATGTCACAAAGAGTCCCAGCAAGCATATCACCAACACAGGTATATTCGTGATGGGGAAATTATCTCGAAGATTTTGTACGCGCTCCTCGAAACCAGATGGTCTCTCAGGCATTCGACCGAGACGTTGCAGTCTTTTACGCAAACTTACTATGCGTTTCCGTACCGTTTTGTTAGCATAACTATCGTCCCAGGTATAGCTACCCATCTTATGAGAGGCGCTACGCCATAGCCGTATTAAATGCTTCAATCTTCTAACCTGCGGAGGTTCCATGCTACGCATTTTATCCGAATCATTATACAGTAAGCGCAAATGCAGATATGACTGGGCCAAGGTCAATACCATGGCCGGAAACATGTGTGTCGCGAATTCTCCAACTCCTATGGGTTCGCTAGCTATTAGTGGGCTATTGGCTATTAAACTGTTGCTCAGTGAACTCAATGGTGTCAGAGTGGCGCCCACATTTATGGCCACAATAAAACAGCTAAGCACCGGCGTACAGTTTAGGTTCATTATCTCACACAAACGCAAACAGATGGGCGCTATCAGCAGAACAAGAAAAATTTCATTAAAGAAATTCGATAGCACACAAGTTGTGATAAAGATTATATGCAGCATGGGCCATATATGGCCATGGGCTAGTTCATAAGTGACGGCAGCCAAGTGATCTTGCAAACCGGTTTCAGCCAATATTTCCACCATTATGGAGACGCCAAAGAATAGCATTATGGTGTTGACATTGCCCCATTCATTGAAAATCACTTGCAGTGGCGGTCTCAAGTGAACAGCGGCTATGATACCCACACCCAAGGTACAACATATGACACCGGCTAATGTGCGATGCACATGTTCAAACATGATGTGCAGGTAGAGCAGCAATAGCAAAAACATTGCCAAAATCAAGCCAGAATTTTTCGATATCATCGTGAAGCCAAAATCCAACTGCACAGCTATGGTACGTTCGCAGTTGTGGCATATGATATGCAGCATACACTGATCAGCGCCTGAATGAGCATTCTCCAATATCTTCTCTACCACCTCCATTTTGGGATGTTCCCACGATTCATGTTGCGCCAAATGTAAATGCAGGAAGGTTCCAATCTTCTTTGATTCGCCATCAGCGTTTATCTTGTAAAAAGTGAGAACTAGATGTGGAGCCCCAAGGTGAACTGATTGCAGTTCATCAAAACGGAAACTTGTCTTCGTAAACGGCCCATAAATCCGCAGGCTCAAGCTGGTATCGGGAACAGTTTTGCTAATGATATACTTGAGTCCCTCTTCACTCTGAGGCACTGACAGCGTGACAGTTTCATGTACGGCCTCACCATTGGCCATCAGAAAATACGTGAATGTAACCCAGCACACTAATAAGACAAACTGTTGGGCGTTGGCGAAAACCTTGCGCAGCTTTCTTTTATAATTTTTCGTTTCCTCGCTGTACGATTCGTCTTCTGGACCAGCGCTTATAGAATAGGTGTCATCGGAAATTTCGGAGCCACCAACATGTCGAGGAGCTGTTTTCGAAAAAGAAGCTTCACTATCATTTTCGTATTCTTCTTTTCGGATTTCACGGCTACTGCCCGATACTAAATGACACTCGCCCTTCGCAGATTCGATATTCACTTCTGCCATGTGATTTATTCGAGAATTTTTAAAAACTTTAAAAGATTTTTTAAAACATTTTTTATAAAAATATTTACGTTTGGCTTTTCAAATTGACATTCGCCGGGGATACGTTTCTAGTGAAAGCCATATTGTGATGACATTTGGCAAAGCGATGACATCTCTATAATGAAGACCGAAAAAACAAAATAAATTCAGGGTTTGGAAATGCGTTCTCTTTCTATGTTTTTGCCATAAGCAGGCTTCTATTTTTATGTACCGTTATACATTCTTTTTATATCGCAATTGAGACGCCTTCTATTATTCGTTATCCGCGTTAGATCGGCAATTAGGCCTTCGCTGAGTAACGTGATTTTGTGCCGTTATACCGCGACATTTGTCTCTTCCTCTTGCAAGAGTTCAACTCTCAGGGGCATTGTTCACACTTTGCATTCTCCGCTCTTTGGTCCACTTAATTTATTCTGAATTTCCTCCACTTTCCTTTTCTTAATTTCGCGTAACTTGTTCCCCTAATCGCAGACTCTTGCTCTCTCGTTTAGCTGATATTAACACTGTCTTATAAGGAATTGCTACAACGGAGGAGGTAGCCAGTCGAGATTTAAGGAGAGGTTCAATAAATCCAGAAGAGCGGCTATAGTCCAATTTGGAGAAACAATGTTGGAAGCTCCTTCGCTGCCGAGAAAGGCAGACTATAATTCATAACTTACAAGGATATTTATACGATTAAGAGAAGTGCATGAAGTTAAACCGCAACCGTGAGTGAGTGCAACCGTATTGAGAAATAGAGAGAGAGAGAAACGGTTTAGGCGTGTTCTGATACTGAAGCTCAATAACTCTTTGCAGCCTCTTCAATGGGTGGGAGCAGAGACTAAATAGTCTACAGTCACTAGGTTTAGTGTGTGATGGTTTTCCAGGTTTGAGAATTGACATTCGTTTAGCAGATCTTTAGCGCAGAGGTGTGTGGGTCAAAGGTCAACACAGGCCTGTGAAGTGAATCATTTCGACGACTGTTTCGTTTGTTTCTACTCTTCCTTTAAAGAAATTACTTTTCAATCGTTTTGTCATAGATTGGCTAAGATTTGAATCACGGACCTTAATTGAAATTCTACCTCATTCCGCTACTAGCTTAGTGGGCCTATCTCGAGCATTTCAATTGCAACAAATACAACACACGCATGATAGCGTTAACTATTATGGCTTCACAAGCCATTATTTCAGATAGAAACGATGAGAAAAGCCGAAGGGTGGCGGGTGTAGTAATATTTTGTTTGACATTCATTTTTGATGACATTTACACGTACTGCTGTTCTCAATGCATGTGGGCTGAAAGCGTTGACAACAAATTCACAGGCTGACTCACAGACTGACAATGCGAGCATTTAAATATCAATGAGATGAAAAAGAAAACCAGGCACATTCTTTATGATAAAATATTTCGAAATCAAGAGTTTTTAAAAATATTTCATTGGGCATATGCAAATATGTTTCACGTATAACAACAGTGGGCGCAAAAATTAAATGAAATACTTTATGGTTTTAACAAAAAATTATCATCTGTTATGTGTGATATTAATTCGAAAATTGTTTGTTTAAGTTTGTCTCATATGGCACATAGGAACAGTGACATGTAACGCCCACGCCAGTGCGCAGACAAGCGCACAGGGTTGGCAATCAATTGAAGCGTAACTATTATTATTATCTGTGAATGTTTTTGTTTTTGTTTTTGTTTTTGTTTTTGTTTGTTTGGGTAATAATTCAAATGATATTCATATTTATGTGGTTGACATAAATAAGCAGGAGTTTTTTTTTTCTTGTTCATTTCATTTTGTATTATTTCGGTTCGATGAGGGGGGGCATATGCCCTCTCCTTTTATTTGTGTAACATCTGGCATTGAAAGTGGTTTTCATTTGTTTTCGTTCATTTAAATATGCCAGGAGAGTCTAGTCTGTCAAATGCCTTTTTGAAATTGACGAATATCTTCGATAACGAAAATCGGCACTACGTTACCCCGTTTTATTTCACGATATGATTAATGCCAGAAATGTTCGGAAAGGCACTGGTGAATAGTGTCTGGAAGCTTTATCTTTATAATTATTGGTACCCCTATAACTCTGTTGTTAAAATCGCCTATGGACTCACGGCGTTTTCTGTTTCAAAGCATTCATCGTTATTATCGATTCCAGGCCCTTTGTGCTTTGGATACCCTTAATAACTCTTTCAATGCCAGATAAGCTGGTGACTTTGGTAAGAACATTCTGCCTGCCTTCATATTAAGAGAATTGGAAAGATCTTCCTGTTATTTGAGTTTCACCGACTCAGGCCACTTTCAGATTACCAATGATACATTATGACTACAGCGTTTGAAGCCAAAGTTTAGAATGAATATAGCATACCAAAGTAAATATTCCAAATAAAGAATTTAATCACTCCTAAGTGAACTTCTCACAGTGTAGCACAACTAGTGTAAATAGTTTGTTAAGTCGGGGGAGAGAGAAAGAGAGAGGGAGAGCAAAAAGTTTAATTTTAAATTCAATCTGTGTGTACTTACCCATATAAAGTACGTGCGCTAGCGTTCTTTTCCTGTTAAATGTTTGCAGTGGCTTAAAACTTACTCTCCCTTGTTGTTTTATTCTATACACACACTCTCTTCATCTTTCTTTCTTCTCTTTGTGTGTGAATGTGTGTGTGTGTGTGTAGAACTTATATAAACACATTTAAGTATAATTATTTATAATTAAATATTAAAATTTTAATTAAAATTTATGACACCTGTTACTTGTAAATTACTTATTGTTTATTTAATGATGTTATTATTGTTGTTGCGATTATATTAGGTATTTAAATAAAAAATGCGTGATGGTTTTTTGGCTTGTACAAGAAAAGAACTACTTATTCTTTTACAGCTAAGAGCAACTACAGTTAGTTTTAAAACTGTTATCGAATTTTCTATATAGGAAATTTTCTGTTATCGAAGATTCTACATAGGAAATTTTCTGTTATCGAATTTTCCGCATCGATAGTTCTATGCAGCAAATTTTTTGTTATCAAATTTTCCATTGAAAGTTTTCTGTTATCGAGTTTTCTATACAGAACATATCCTGATATCGCATGTTCTACAGAAAACTTTCTGTTATCGAATTTTCTATGCAAAAATTTTTTGTTGTTGAATTTTCTATATAAAAACTTTTTTGTTATCGTTTTGTCTATATAGAGAATTTTCTGTTATCGATTTATCTATATAGAGAATTTTCTCATATCGATTTATCTATATAGAGAATTTTCTGTCATCGAATTTTCTATATAGGCAATTTTCTTTCATCGAATTTCTATATGGAATATTTTTGTTATCGTATTTTCTATATAGAATTTATTGTTATCGAATTTTCTATATAGAATTTTTTGTTATCGAATTTTATATATAGAATTTTTTTGTTATCGAATTTTCTACATCGAAAATTTTCTGTTATCGAATTTTCCACATCGATAATTTTCTGTTATCGAATTTTCTATATAGAAAATTTTCTGTTATCGATTTTTCTACATGGAAAATTTTTTGTTATCGAATTTTATATACAAGAAATTTTCTGTTATCGATTTATCTATATAGAGAATTTTCTATTATCGAATTTTCTATATAGAAAATTTTTTGGTTATCGAATTTTCTATATTTAGATTTTTTTGTTACCGAATTTTCCACATCGAGAATTTTATGTTATCGAATTTTCTACATCGATAATTTTCTGTTATCGATTTTTGTATATGGAAAATTTTCTGTTATCGAATTTTCTATATGGAAAATTTTTTGTTATCGAATTTTATATATAAGAAATTTTCTGTTATCGATTTATCTATGTAGACAATTTTCTATATTGAAAATTTTTTGTTATCGAATTTTTTATATAGAAAATTTTTGCTGTTATCGAATTTTCTATACAGAAAATGTTCTGTTGTTAACCTAATAGTTGTGATAGTTGATAGTTTATTTACTCTGTTACACTCACTTTTCTTTCTCTTGCTCCTGGTTAAAGTTTTAACAGAAAAAATGCTGGCGTAACTGTTCTGTACAAATATGTTTCACCATGTAAGTACACTTGTATGTATTGATGGTTGTTGTATTCATAATTATTTTATAAAAAAAAAGAAACAAAAAAATAAAGAAATAAATGAGAATTCCCTTAAGCTTTTAATAATGCCGGGTAATCCGATAATTCTACTGAAATGTACTGACATTTCAGAAACTTCATTTGAATCCTTTTTTTTTTCGCTTCTTTTAAGGATTTTTCCAAAGCAATAATTGCGTACAAATAAAGGGTAAAACGAAGGAAAACATAAATGTCTGAAAGGCTTTATTAAGAAATAAAAAGGAGTAAAAAAGGATAATGATTTTTTAATTAAAAGTTAATGAAGAAAATTTCTTCTGATGCAACTTATTTATTGTTGGGAGAATCTGCACATTGAAATTTAAAATAGTGAAGTCAGGTTATATGTATAATGGCTGTTATAATGGTATGTTAGGTCTACGGATAGTTTTTCGGAAACTGGAGCAATTTTAGGCTTATAGCATCGGAACAATTTAGTTTCACTCAATTCTTGGAAAAGGAATTGATATCATCCTGTCACTTGTGCAAGAAAATACCTCTCGAGAAAAAGTCTATCGGAGCCAAATCGCATGATCTTGGTAGCCAGTCTATAGCACATCTACGTGAGGCGATCAAGGCCTCAAGTCGATCGTGAAAAATAACCAATGTGGTAAGGACTAAATTGCACGTAGCGCCGTCTTGTTGAATCCTCATGTCATTGGTGTTCCGGTCAAACAATTTAGGCCAAAGTAAGTATGCCACCTACTATCCTATACTCTATTTACTCAAGGAACTTCTAGAAGAATAGGCCTCTTTCATTAAAAAATGTCTTGAAGATTTTATTTATTATTTTAACTTCTATCGCATGCAAGAGAGTGAATTCTAGAAAACATTTCTTAAGTATTCTTCTTCTTCTGCTTTGAAAATAAATTTCATTTCGGAATCGTTTAATCCACTTGATAAGTGACTTTATTTTGTGGAAATTTTTGTATGAGAATTATCCTTTTGAATATATGTGGTGTGTATGTGTGCTTGCATAAATATTACCAATCTCTCTCTCTCTCTCTCTCTCTCTCTCTCTCTCTCTGTTATTTTTGTTGTATTGTAGTAAATATTCATTATTCTGTCTGAATACGCATCCATGTATGTTTGCATAGGTGTATGGCTAAGCAATAAAATGATGATTTATTTAGGAATTCCATAATTCATCCTGTGACCTTTTTATTAAAAGATAAAATGTGTGTGTTAGTGAATAAGCATATATATATACATACATACATACATTAATATGCATTTAAAATAATATACGTTTATAGGACAATTGCAAACAAAAGATTACAAGTCAAGTCAAAATCTTTTCGAACTGAATATGCTAATGGCAATACCATATCCTTGCTCCCTAATAATTTTGCCACTTGTGCTCCTTTTTCATGTCAGTTCTGTATTTGTATTATGTATTAAATCCATTCATTGTTCATTCATTTTATACGCTTATTAGACAGTGAGTTAGATTTTCGAAAATTACAAACTCAAGTAAGTTTCTCTTTCAGTTGCCATTCATTTAAAGGATAAGAAACAATAAATTGACTGACAGACCGTAAGACCGAAAAAGAGCCTTAAAGGATACTAAAGAGAAGCTGAACAGGTAATAAATTTGAAAAGCAAGTACTGTTATGTAGGAGCTTCCAATAGGAACATCCGAACTGTGACAGTTGATAACGGCCATCTTGTTGAAGCATCATTTGTCAAATTAGTTGTCATTTATTCAATCTGTTTTGTCCAATCACACTGAATGGATAAAAGCATTCAACAATTTGTGTAAATAAAATAATTGTTTTTATCAAAAGGGGTGTTTTGTGCGGGGAATGTGCCGCGCACTTCGCTTTGAAAAATCATTTTTAGCTGTGAAGCCCATTTCTGCATGGAAGTTTACATGACATTCAGGAAAATTCAATTCAATCATGTCATCACACAAATTAATCTTGATTTCTGCATCAGAGACATGGTAAATAGGGTATGCACTCCACCCAGAGAAACCGTGATGGATACTTGAGCGATCTCAGATTCCGCATATAGTGGGTTCAATAGATATTCCAAACGAATAAAAAATTTCTATGATAACTCACACACGTACTTTGTTTTATTTTGGAAGTGCATTTAAAAATTGGAAGCACTTCATCAAAGACCCCGTGCTTTGCCGTAAGCTACAAACATAAGTTAAAGTTTTCATCTTCTTGCCGATTGTTTTAATTTTCACTTCTACTTTCATTTTTCAAGTATGTGTGGGCGACTACGACAGATTTCCGACCCAGTACGAGTTGGCATGGATTTCCGCATCCGTAGCAACAATGAGCTCCTTAACAACATGGATATTGTGCAGCGTGTTAACACACAGCCGTAGACGCCGTAGTCTAGTAGGTAGTGTGTTGGCTTATTAGACAAAAGGCCACGGGTTAAATCCCCGGTTAGACATCGACAACGAAATATGAAAAATATTTCTTCGGCTACTTCCTCTCTGCAGATTTCTGGCAAAAACTCTAAGAGTAAATAAAATTAACATGAAAATTTGCTTAAAAATCTGTCGTTCGGAGTCGACTTTAAACTGTAGATCCCGCCCACTAATGTATAAAATCAAACACACACAGCATAAGTGGTGTGAGAAGCTAGGCCGTAATACTGACTGAACGGTTGTAATGGCCAATTATGTTATGTTAGGTATTTTAACACCCAGCGGCTGTGTTGGCTCGTCCATGCCGTTCGAATGGTGGAGGATGCTCCGGCGAGATAGATATTTGATGCAGGGATTTTTGGAAGTCGTCGAAGAGGACGACCTTGTTTGCTGTGGAAGGACCAAATCAAGAGAGAAATGTGAACGATTCATGTGACTAAGCGCACAAGACCCCCAGGCGCCTGGAATAATGCATTAATGCAAACCGAAATCTGTTAATCGGTTTGTTAATGGCCAATTAAGTAAGTACGGAGGTTGGTCGCTTACTTCTTTGACAGACCTGTGCATATACGAGTCTACTTACTGACTGTGTTTAAAATTATCACACATGACATGGGTAATGTGACAAGTTAGATTGTAATTTTGACGTATACATACATTTCGTTCATACTATGAGCCTGCAAAGTTTTTTCTGCCTATTTGTGTATAAAATACGAAAGTTGTCATTTCAGCCCTTCAGTTATATTACCTACTAGACTACTCATAAGCACTCGTCAAATTTTGAGTATGAGTGAGTCAAAAATATTGAAATTTAACTATGTACTCTGATTCATTTGTACTCACACTACAACGTTGATTTATAAGTACATGTTGCAATGAGTATGCGTACAGCGTTGACATCAAACTCATACCAATCGAAATATGCTGATTCAAGTGACTCGAATCATTCATCAACAAAGGAAAAAAGACACATAAGCAAAAGAGACAGATCAGCAAGCAGAGCAAACACACAAACTTCTAGTGAGTATTTTAGTGTTCGTACTTCAATCATATTTATTTTGTAAGTCGTGCAGATGTTCAGTAAAGGAGACTCTAAATCAATAACATCATACGTGTGCGTGTAAGTATGAATATGATGAGTACTTAAAATTTTGAATATGAGTTGAGGGGTTCCATTTTGTTAAAATAAGTATGAAGAAGTATAAGTTGAGTATGATTCGAATCTAGTCATCTTTTTACGAGGCATTTATTTATTTTTTTTGGTTTTTATGTTTTTTGTTGTTGTTGTTGTTTTAATTTCTTTACAATACAAATAATTTCATAAATATTTTTTTTTTTAAATTTTTTTTTTAAATTTTTTTTTATTTATTTTTCTTTGTTTATTAATTCAGTTGTTTTATTAAGATATTTTGTTGTTGTTGTTGTTGTTGTTTTAAATATTTACGACATACTGTTTTTTAAATTTATTTATTTTTTTTAATTCTTATTTCAATACAATACCACACTTTTTTTCTCAAGTTTTTTTTCATTACGTTTTTGGTTTGGTTTTACGGCTTAACCTGGCATAACTTTATTATTTTTCAAACAGGACTTCTACATAGATTTTCTTATTATTTTTTAATTTTCCTTGCTTAACCCTACTACTTGTCATTAAGAATGTGTTTTAACATTTGCAATTTCTTTTTTTTTTCTTCTTCTTTATATTTTTGAATTATTTTTTAATTTCTTTAAGGAGTTTATTGGTTGTCAGTTTTTCTTCAAGTAAAACATTTGGGTGAGGAAAGTAGGATTTTTATTTTTAATTTTCTTTTTTTTTTTGTTTTTTTTCATTTTCTCTGCCTTGGTTTGTGGTTTTAATAAATATTTTGTTCGTTTTTGTTTTTGTTTTTGTAATATATAATGTAATTTCTTGTTGTTTTTGTTTTAAATAATATCTAAGGTAGGTATTCTTCATTTAATTTTAAAGGAATTTTTCTTTTCATTCCAAATTTAGGATTACTTTCGGTTTTTTTTTTGTCTTTGGGGATTAGGGAAGGTTGAAGGAGAAAAAAAGTAGGGTATTTTAATTATTTTCATTGTTTTTTATTGTTTTTTTTCTTTAATATTTACATTAGTTTTTTTTAAATAAAATTTTTATTACATCGATTTGAATTAAAATAATAAAAAAAAAAAATTAAATTTTATAGGATTTTTATTTTTTATTTGCATTTTTTTTTATAATTTTTCTTCTTCTTTTATTTTTTATTTATTTTTTTATTTTATTTTATTACATAAGAAATAATTGCAGACTTTTTGTATTTCAGACAAATTCTTTATACTTAAATTGTAATATCAGTACGAAATAAACATTAATTAAACGCTTTTAATATTTTTATATTCTTTGATTTTTCTTTTTCTTTAATCTTAATTTTAGTTTTATTTTTTTTTTTAAATTTTAATCCTTATTTTATTTTTTTGGAAAAATTATTTTTTGGAAAAAAATTTTTTAATAATAATTTTCTTTAAGAAAATCTCTCCTTAAAAAGTAATTTTAATTTTTATTGGAAATAAAAAAAATTGTTTTTTTTTCTTTTGTGTTTAATAAATTAAAAAGTAAAATTGTGCTGGTTTTCCTTATTGTATATATAAAAGTGGCAAAATGTTTTGTTTGTTTTTTTTTTTTTGTTTAGGACTACTTTTTTTTTTAATATTTATTACTTTTTGTTTCATAATAGTTTTATTTTTTTTATTATTTTAATATTTATTATATTGGTTCAATAGTAAAAGGCGGTGCAAAAAATCACAACATTTATGAGGCTAAAAAGTGCAGCTACATATTCTTTTTTGAGGTTATGTTTTTATTTATTTTTTATTAGTTTTTTTTATAAACG
Organism: Sarcophaga bullata; assembly: GCA_005959815.1. Classification (NCBI taxonomy): domain Eukaryota; kingdom Metazoa; phylum Arthropoda; class Insecta; order Diptera; family Sarcophagidae; genus Sarcophaga; species Sarcophaga bullata. Next base: position 29,786 of record QOCX01000113.1, read on the forward strand.
TAAATTTAATTAAATAATAAATATTTATAAAAGTTCTTAAGATTATTTTTTATTTAAATAAATAAAATAAAAAATAATAATAAAAAGTTTAAAAAAAAATATTAAAAAAAAAATAGAAACAAAATTAAAAAATAATTTTACTCTGAGAATAACACCGCACGCACCATTACTTTATAGAAATATAATTGCCACTATGAACAGGAGGCAATTAAAATAGCACAAATAGCCAAGTACCCTCTTCGAATAAAGGCTATGCCATCATAGATAGCTACTGCAGATGACTAGCAAGTGTTACAGTAGAGCTAAGCATTTAGGCATTTTTTTCTCTCACTTACTAAACAATCTAGAAGAAAGTAATGCTTCTACTGTGCCGTCGCAATTGGTAATATTATTCTTCCATTTTAGCGATAACCAGCATCAGTCTGGCAATACGTTTATGTTTTTCACTAGGCGAGAACCGATGGTAATACGGCCTTTAGTGTTACAGTGGAGTTTGACAATGTAAACTGAACTATTTCAAGACAGCAGATGTGAACAATATTAATACCAGAATTGCTTTTAGCCAATGTAACTGTTATCACAATTATAACTGTCTGAACTAATAATCACATTGACAGGTGTTACAGTGCTGACTAGGAGTAATGCTACACTTGGTTTTAAGGCGGGTTTTTTGTTTTTTCCTAGGCTTCACTGGCTAATTCTTCAGAATAACCGAACACTTTTTGCAACAGGGAAAATAGAATTTAAAAAAATTAAAAAAAAAAAATTAAAAATAATGTGAATATAAATTAAAAAAAAATTAAAATGTGAAAAAAATGAAAAAGAAAATTTAAAAAAAAAAATAAAAAAAATTTTTAAAAATTTAAAAAAAAAATTAAAAAATATAGAAAAATTAACAAACAAATTATTTTTAATAAACATGGTGACACATTTATTAAAAATCTATCATTAAATAATAATAAAAAAAAGAATTACAAATTAAAAGAATAATAAAAATATTCATTTAATTAAATGATCTTTTTAGCTAAATTTGAGGTTGTAACATTATTATTTATAAATTAACTCAAAAAAAAAAAAAAAAAAATTAATTAAATCATGTAAAGTTATAATGTTAAAAACAAATTAAAATTATTTTAAATTTTATTTATTTATTGATTTTTTATTTCATTTAAAGCTTCTTTATTTTCTACAAAATATTTTCTTCATTCTCTAGCATCAGCAAGATTTTCTTTAAACAGTTTCACTAATTATGCAAGGGTCTAGAGATGATTTTTAATCTTTTTTTTTGTTAAGGCTTTGGTTAGTTTAATAATTTTACTTTCTTTTAATTTTTAACAGGTTTTTAAAATTTTTTTGTTTTTAAGAACTGATTTTATTTGATTTTTTCCTTGTTTGTTTTGCAATAATAAGGCTTTCAAGTGTTTTTTGTTTTAATAATTTTTCTTTTTAATTGAGGTTTGTTTAGTTGAATTGTAATTTTAAGTTAAAAAAAATAAAATAAACTAAAATAAATTAAATAAAAAAAAATTAAAATAATTAAATGAAGAATAGTAATAGTAACATTATTTAAGGACGGATTTGTGATTGAAAAATTAATTTTAAAATAAAATAATGACGCGTTATTTTTGTTTTTTCTTTTAGCATACTTAAGCTTTCTCAAATATTGGCAGGCTTTTAAAATAATTCTTTTTTTTGTAAAAATAATAAAAGTAAAGAAAAAATTATTTTTTTTATTTTTAATTTATTTGAAATTATTATTTTTTTTGTATTATCTTAAGGTACTTGTGACTTTAAATTGTTTTGTTTAATACTTTAATTATTTGTTTTCTGTTTGTTTTTTTAATTACCATTTAATATTAATTTTTTTAAGCCTTAAAACGTCATATATTTTTTATTAAACAAAAAAAATTGGTGCAATTTTTAATTTAATATACGTTATTTATAATAAATATTTTTAATAAAATGTGCTCAGTTTTATATTAATTTTAATAATATTTTAATAATAATAATAAATATTTGCCAAAAATACGGTGCTAAAAATTTAATTAAAAATAAATGTTTTTTTGCTTTGTTTTTGCGTTTTTTTTTGTATAATAATTAAGTGCAATTGTGGTGTAATATCACATTAATACAGTGCAGTGCTAAAGTGCAATTAATTCGTAATTATAATTTAAATTATTTAATATATTTAATTTATTTTTTATTTTTCAATTATTATTTATCAGTAAATTTATTTAATTTTTTATTTTTTTTTGTTAATAAATTTATATAATTTGGCTTAAAAAATAAAGTTATATAAAAAAATTATATAAAAAGTAAAAAATTATTATTTAAATAATATTTTATAAAAAAAAGTAATAATAATTTAAAAAAAAATATTTGGAAAAAATAATATAAGAATTAGTTAAGTTGAAAGAGAAAAAAAAAATAATTTCTGAAAGTGAATAAAAAATAATTAAAATAAAATGAAAAATAATATAAAAAATCTGTCTCCAAAAAAAAAGTAAAAAAAAGTAAAAAGTAGTCATTATGTTCTAAAACAAAAAATAATATTAAATTGAGTTATAAAAATTAAAAACGTTAATTAAAGAAAATATAGAAAAAAGGATAAAGAATAATAAAAAAAATAAAAAAAAATAAAAAAAATAATAAAAAAAAATCTAAAACAATAAAAATAAACAAAACATATGTTATAAAAATAAATTAAATAAAAATAATTGTATGTATATTGAATGAAAAAAAAATAATAATAATAAATTAAAAATTTGAATAAAAATCAATGAATGAAAATAAAACAAAATATTGTCAAGAACAGTAAAAATTAATAAACTTGAGTTAATAAATATAAAAATTAAAAATTAAATAAAAATAATTGTGTGTGTATTGAAGAAAAAAATAATAATAAAAATATGAGTAAAAATAAAGTTAAAACAGAATTAAAAATCAATGGAATTACAAAAAAAAAAAAAATTTATTATAATAAATGAATAAAAATATTGTGCAGAAAATAAAAAAAAAATAAATTGAAATAAAATGTAAATAGCTTTCTAATAGAATAAAAACAAAATTAAAAAGCAAAGTATGGTATAATATTACCATGGAAAAAATAAAATAATAATAATAATGAAAATTAAATTAAATTAATTAAATAATAATAATAAAACTTAAAATAAATTAGTATTATTGTAAATATAATTACTTAGAAAATATTTGTTATAAAAAAGGATAAAAACAAAATTAGTTTGAGGGCAAAAAAAAAAAAATAATAAAATTGTTATTTAAATTTTTTGTTTTAATTTTTATTAAAGCATAAAAAATCAAAAAATATGAAAAGAAATTAAATAAAAATAAAAAAAATAATAATATTAAAAAATGTGTAATAAAAAGAATAAAAAGCAAATTTATTTTATACTAAAACAATAAATATAAAAAACCCTTTTTTAAAAATAAAATTATTTTTTTAATATTTGAATAAAAAAATATCATATAAATAATAAGAATTTAAAACTTTTAAAAAAATTAAGAAAAATTTCATTAAAAAATTTGTAAAAAAGGATAAGAAAAATTCTTTGATGCTTAAATATAAATAAAATATTTATTTTAAAATATTTATTAAATATAAAATACTGAAACAGTTTTTTGAATATTTTTTTTAATAAAAAATAGCATGTAAATTAATAAAAGAAAAAAACATGAATTTTAAATATTTGTATTTAAAGTTTATAAATAATAATAAGAAAATATAATTATAAATTTTAATGTATAATTAAAATTATATAAAAAAACATTATAATTTAAAATAATATTTTATATATAATATTATATTCCTTTTCATTAAAGAAAAAATAAAATAAAATGAAACATTTGTCTACAAAATAAAGTAAAAAAAATATTAACTTAAGCTTTTTAGGTTTTTTTTTAATACTTTTAATAATAAATTTTTTATTTTATCATTGCCATACGTTAACGAATTCCAATTGATTTAAATATTTTAATACTTTTCGTAATTTTATTATTGATTATTTATTATTTATTTATTATTTCTATTAATATTTCATTTTAATTTATAATATTTTTATTTTATTTTCATTTATTTATTCTTTTATAATAATTTTTTTTTTAATAATTTTTCAAGTGCAAAAGAAATTGACTTTTAAATTGCTTTTCAAGTGTTTGCAGTGTATTTATTGGATGTGTGTTGTTGATTTGAATGGGGCCATGTGAGTTGAGTGAGTGAGAGTGCTGATAAGGAAGGTCAGGTGTATGTAAAGTGCTACTGATAACTTCTAGAAAAGAATAAAAAATAAAATAATATAATAATAATAATAATAAAAATTTAAAAGGAAATTGAAATTGTACTAATGATTGATTCACTAAATAGGATTTTAAATTAAAAAAAAAATGATAATTTTTTAAATTAATTTTTTTTAATATCTTGGCTCTTACTGGTTAGTACATGCTGAGAAAAACTGGATAATTTTCTGTTGTAAATAGTTTAATTAACAGTGGTAGAGATGCGAACCTTTAAAAATAATTAAAATAAATAAAATAAAACACCGTTAAAAATCCAGGAAGATATTGAATCTTCCATAATTAAATTTTATATTAAACTGGAACTCAACTTGCTATCTTAGCTCACTGACAATAGAAGCCTTAGTAGACTAGGAATAATAAAGTAATTCAACAATTGTTATGCTACTGATTTCAAAGGACTTTGTAAAGTATGAGAAGCATGGCCACTGTACTTGTCATCTAAGCTAAACACGGTCTGTTTCAAAAAGCTGCTAAATTCTTAACCTATTTCCAGACATGAGTCAAGAAGACTTTCTTATGAAATTCCAGAAAGGTTTGGAGAACAAATACGACCTACAGAGCCTATCTATTTTTTAAATAATTTATAAAATTATTTTCTTTATTGTATTATAAGTAGAAAAGATGTTTTGAAAAAATTTATTAAAAAAATATTAAAAAAAATTAAAAAAATTTATTTGAAAGCTCACTAAAGCCCTTGATATTAAAATTAGGTTGAAAAAAGGTAATTAAAACAATATTTCCATTCGAAATTATATACTTAATCATATTAATTGGTATGTCTTGTGCTGACCTACGTATCAGGCCATATATCCCCAACAAAACGAAATTTGGAAAAATATTTCTTTGGCGACTGCCTCTCAACAGATTTCTGACATGAAAATTGCCATGAAAAGTTTCTAAAAAATTTGTAGTTCGGAGTCGAGTTTAAACAGTAGTTCCCGCCACTCACGTATAATATTATCACACACAACATAAGTGATGTGGTGAGCTAGGTTGTAATCCTAAAGGAACGGTTGTAATGACCAATTTTATTCTGTTCAGTTATGTCTGTCTAGTGTGACTAGGCTAGCTGAGGCATCCGAACCTTTTGGAAGACAGCTGACCAACATGAGCTGTAGCATTTGCAAGTCATTTAAATTTTCTGAGGCTGGACACAGAAACTGATAAGGTTAGTTATTGTAGCCAACGACTTGATCGATTACTTTGAAGTAAATTTACTTTAAAGGCCTCCTTGAAATACAGATTTAATGGCTTGAATAGTGGCATTGCGGGCAACTGCAGAGTGAACGAATGACTAGATGGAGTAAAACTATTAAACATACGGGAGAACTAGCACCGGATAAAAAATTCTGCTGATGACGGATGGTAGATTTCGAATACGCGTAAGCAAAGTCTACTGAAACTGCAATCATTACTGGATATTGCCTTCTGGCTAATTAAGAGAAATACATTGGATATTAGGAGTCTAATGGCATAGTTTAAAGTCGATTGATAAAAATCACAGCAGTGTTAGGCCAAGAAACTTAAAAGTTTTTTAATTTTTTTAAATTTCCAATATTTTGTTATAACATCGCTTAGAATTAAACCAATAAGCTTCAAGGCTTTTTAAAAATAATCGATAAAATTTCAGTATCCTGTTTTAAAGCTTAAAGCTTATTTATACAGATATTTAAAGCTTATAATTTTTGTTGAACTTCTTTAGAAAGCTTAAAAGCTTTGAAATTTTCAAATGATCTTTATTTTTAACTGAAAAGCTTTTCATAAAATATTTTTAAAGTTCTAAATTAAAAGCTTTTTCTCAATTTTTGATAAATTTAAAAGCTTTCTATGCTTTCTATGTTATATTTCATAGTTTTGTTAATAATATTGTTGGCTTTTTAAAGGACTTTAGTAATGTTTAATGTTTAAGTCTATCACTGCTCGCAGGTTCTATTTTTTAGCTTTTAAACTCGTCAAAAATATGACAAAAAATGATTTCTGTTATATTTTTTGTTTGTTTTTCTCATAAATAATTGTAAATTTTCATTCTATTGAAATATGAAAATTATAAAATATTTTTTTTTTCAATTTTTAGGAAAATTATATGAAAATTAAGTAACAAAAAAAAATAAAAAAAAAATTAAATTAAATTAAAAAATATTCATTGTCTGTTTAATACATATTTTTTTTAAAATAGCATTAAACTATATCAGTGGCTCTGGATGTTGTTTTTCACAATTAAAAAAAATTATAAAATTTAAAAATAATTTTTTAATTAGAAAAAATAATTTTTTTTTTAATATAATTTAAAAATAAATGAAAAAACTGATGATTAACTTGAAAAATTATTTTTTTTATTTTAAAAACAACACACCGAAACATAGTTAAAGACTATTTTTAACAGACAAATTTGATTTTAAGAAGAATTGTGAGACTTTTTATATAAATTTTCATATTTCAGCCTCCTTTAAATGAAAATCAACAAATATTTTCTTAATATTATATGAACATTTAAATCCTTTCATTATTAATAATATATTTAAGAACTAATTTTTTTTTATTTAATTTTTATATTTTAAACTTACAAGCTACCAAAGAAATTTTTATTTATTAAGCTTTAGTGTTCATGTTTATATCCTTGTCAGACAAAATAATGTATTTTTAAATTTTAATTTTTCTTCTTTTTTTTCATTAATAATAATTTTTTAAAATATTTTTTTTTAAATTCTTTTGGTTTTTAAACTTATTTCATTTAATTTTTTTTTTCTATATTTTTTTCTTTTTTTTTTTTTTTTTTTGAATATTTCACCACCACTCCATGAACACCCCGCCCACTACACACCATAAATCAAAATGTTTGCTAAACCAACAATTGGATCTAACCACTTTATCGATGCCTAACACTTTAATTAATTTTTATTTAATTTTTAATTTTAATATTTCTTTTATAACAAAAATATATTTTTAATTATGTATACTTGCTATTATATAAAGAGCTTGGTAAAGCTCTAAATTAAAAGCTTTCAGGTGCGACAAAAATATTTGATTACAAATAAAAAAAAACAAATAAAACACTTGTTGTAATTCCCTAAAATCTGCTAAAAAACTAATTTTCCGTCTTATTAAAAACATTCCTACTTGTTTGTTATTTGAAAATCGTGATCTTGATCTAAGTTCCTTTTGCATTAGAAAAAAGCTTTTAACATATTTAAAGCTTTCTCGTTAACTAAACTGTACTATAAATCCCACGTAAATCATATGATTTTGTCCAAGGTTATGCTTTTTAAAGCTTTCACAAGTATTTTCTCCAATATATTTCAAAGATTTTTCCAACTTCTAAGTATTCTTTATCTTTCAAAAACATTGACTCCAAAAAATTAAATCATTTTAAAACCTTCTCTTACATTTTTTAATTCATTTTCAATCTTTTTCTTTAATTATATTTAAGGTTTTAAAAGATTTTTTTTTTCAAATAAAACTCTTTTCTTAACCAGCTTTTCAATATTATTCTTATTAAGCTTTGGTTTAAAGATATCATTTTTAACAACTTCCTCTCGCATCCTTTAATCTTCAAAAATTCTTCTTTTTAAGATTTTTCTTTCATAACCTTTTTCTTTTTAGAAAAAGCTTTCAAAAAAGCTTTTCTTTTCAAAAATCTCAAATTATTTTTGTAAAATCTATTTTATTTTATATTTTATTTTTAATCCCTTAATTGTTTGTATTAATTTTTCAAATTTTTGTTTATTATTCTGCTTATAAACTACCAACTGACTTATAGCTTTAAAAGCTTACAAAATATAGAGACGAGTTATTTGCCTAAAAAAGCTTTATTATTCTTAGCCCATAGATACCAAGTCGTATTAAAAGCCAACTCTGCCTTCAACAAAACTATGAAAGCTAAAAATGACTTAAAGTTTATGAGCTTTGAAAAAAAGCTTTTCATTTGAAATTTGAAATAAATTTTTTTTATTATGGTTTGAAAATATTTCACAAGACACTGAATAAATCAAAATAAATTATTGAATGAATTTTATAAAACAATTCCAATATTTAGAAGCTTGTATGACTTACTTAGTTGATCATTTAAACACTTTAGTCGGGATTACAACCTAGCTTATTACGCCACACATGTTATGTGTCTTAATTTTTATACATGAGTGGGGGGAGCTACAGTTTAAAGTCTACTTAGAACGAGAGATTTTTGAAAAACTTTTCATGGCAATTTTACTGACTCTCACAGTTTTTGCCAAAAATATTTTTTCTCACGTCTAATAAGCCAACATCTACTACCTACTGGATTAGGGCGACTTCATGTAAATTTTAAAGTTTTTATATTGAGCAGTGCTTAAAACTGATTAAAAACCTCATCATATCACTTGATGAGTAATTTTTTTTTTCCTGGAAATCTTAGACAAACATGTTCATAGTCGAGCACAAATTCGAATTTGGCAACGATTATTTAAAAAACTTAGCTGGAATTTCCATAAAAGACAAGGCAAGTTTAAGAAATATGGAGAAAAATAAAACAAACGGTAGATTCAGGACTCTTATTGGCAGTATTGATAAGCTAAAGACTCTAAAGAAGTGGCTGCACAGTGGAAATTCGTAATAAAAATCAAATACTCAGCTGAGCTAATAGCAAATTATCGATAAATGGATTAATCAAATAATCGGAAAAGTAAACAACTACCACACTCAGTTTCTTTCACGGATACAAAATCAATATGGAACCTACAATACACACAATGTTGTGTACAGTCAAAGAAAAAAGTCTATATACACCACTAACAACGGTCTATGTATACTTTTTTCTTTGATTGTATACAACATGGTGTGTATTGTAAGTCTACATGCACCACTGTATGTAGATATTTTTCTCGCTAACAACGGCGTATGTAGACTTTTTACTTTGCCTGTATATGAAAATTAAGATCCTATTGACGATATTTTCGTTTATCTCAATATCACACAGGTTGCTATACCGTTGGCTGTTATATGATGACGAATATGATGAGAGCAGGCAACAGAAAATTTCTAAAATTTAATGCATTTTCCCTTTTAAAACTCAGTTATGTCTTTAACCCTTTTAGAGCCAAGAACAAAAAGAGAACAAAAAAATTTAAAAAAAAAAATCCAAGTGAACTTAAATTATTAGAAACACTAAAGCTAGTTTAAAGGGGATATTCTTTTTTGTTTAAACACTAAAATTATTTTGGCACACATTAAATTAAACATTAACTGTACAGAATATTATTAATTTTTTGTTTTAATATTTTAAAGGAAAAATTTAATTAAAAGATAGGAGAGATTTTCTAATAAAGAGAAGAAAAAAAACAAAAAACAATTAAAAGTTCATTGAAAATAAAATTCAAGTGAAAAAAAATCGGCTATGACCCAATAAACCAAAACATAAAGAAATTAAAAAAAATTTATTTGTTCCTAGAATTAATTCTTAAATTAACATAAAATTGTTTATTGGGTTATATTATGTTTGTTTGCTGTGTTTATAGGCTGTAAGTTAAACGTTATGAATTTGTATTAAATTTTTTGATTTGTCTTTTACTCTTTTGTTGTTGTTGTTGTTGTTGTTGTTTTTATTGTTGTTGTATCAATTATTTAAATAAATTATTGTTTTCTTCATATTCATTTGAAATATTTTACATAAGCTCTATTAAAACTTAATTGGTTTTATAAACGCCTGTAGAAATTGGTTTAAATTTAAGAAAAAATTTTAAAAATTTAAAAGAAAAATTTTTTTTAATATAAAAATTAAAAGATTTTAAGAATACAATGAAAAAAAAAATTAAATATTTTTACTTCATAAGCATTAAACAAGCTGATGTTTAAGAGATTTGGAAAAATTGAAATTATTTTCTTAAATGCTACATACAGTGAGCAGCTGTCATTAAGTTGTAAAGCAATCGATTGAAATCGTTTTAAAAATTTTTTTTTTTTGCATAATTTTCATTAATTTTATTGACGCATTAAACATTAAATTTGTTGCTGATTTTCAAAAACAAAAAAAAAAGACAAGAACTTGCTGCCAACGCAGGTGTGGGACTGAAGACACAACCACACAGTAACATGGAACTACGGAAACTATGGTCATGACAAAGTCTTGGGTATAATCGATCTGAATCTTTCTGATTCCCGCTCTGCCCTTGGTTTTTATTAGTTTCTACCTCTCAGAGATCGCCAGCCAATTATTCAAGCTCTAGCAAAAAGAAAAATGCCTCTAAAGACCGTCGCTATGTAAATCTGCTGCCAGAGTATATGCAGCGGCAATATATCCATATTTGCAGACAGTAGAGGGACCATTGCATTGCTAGAGAATGTCCTAAATTGTCGAAGCAGATAGCAACACATTAGATGGTTGGTTATTTCCGTATGTGTACCTGGACAAGGACGGTTTGAAGGCTGATGCGCACTTAGACTAGCCTTTCTAAACAGAAATTCTAAAGAATTCATTCGTCATATTGGCATAGAAATTATTTTACAAAGACTTGAACGATTTGTAAAGAAAAATTTGGGTAAGGGACCCACTTCTTTAGAGACAAAACAATTCGTGTAAATAAATTTTTAAAGATGAGCTCAAGTAGATGTAAATTGGCTACAAAGACGGGCTTGTCTTGCTTGAAACGTGGCAATGAAAAGTTGCTCTACAACGGCACTGTAGGCTTCTTTGATTTTAATCTAAGGCGGGTAACAGAATGGAAAATTGTATCAGCTAGGCAAACCTGAATTCCTGATTGTGTGGGAGATGAGAGTACATGGTGGTTATCTTCTACGCCAACTATAAGGCCAGATTAGAGGATTGGAAGATTATTACTCGGCGAAAAAAGATAAAAATTGACGAACACTCTTCTCAAATCAAACTTTTGTTGTACAATTACAATGAGAAGTGATCTAAGTTTTGCATGGCAATATATCGGTAGTTTACCAGACTTATAAAGTACATTTTTTTGGAATGATTTTTTTTTTTTTTTTGTTGAAAAAATTTTTAAAAAATTGTTGAATTTTTATAAAGTTTTGCAAAATATTTGAGATTGTATTGCAAGAATTTTCTCTTTTTCTGTAAATAAATGTAAATTTTTTATTAATTTGAATTTTTTTTGTTGCTCACTGTATTGGAAAAAGGTCAAGGAAACAGTTTTAAAATAAAAGAAAATATTTTTTCTTGAAAAATTTTTTTAAAATTAATTTTTTTTTTGATTCTGCTGTAAATGTCTGTGTGTTTTGTTTTGTTCTATGTATGTATGCATGTATAATGTTTTAAATTTATTATTTTATTTTTTTTACTTATTTTTTTATTATTATTTTTTATTATATTTTCTATAGTAACATGTAACAATTATTATTTTTTTACTTTTACAATTTAAATGATTTTCGTTATCTGTTTGATTATTAAATATTTAACATTAACATTGAATTTTTCTTTTTTTTTTCCATTTTTTTTTAAATTTAATTTATTTAAAATTTTATTTTTTTTAAATTTATATTTTTAAATTATTTTTTTATATATATTTAAGCTTAAATTAAAAGATTTATATTTATTTTATACAATTAAAATATTAAAAAAAATAATTTAATAATAAATACAAAAAATTATTATTTTTTTATTTTACATTGAATTTCTTTTTTTTTTTATATACAAAATTTATTTATTTTTTAGAGGGAAAGAAAAAATTAATTTTTTTATTAGAATTTTAAAATTAACGATCTTCGTTTTTTTGTTTTTTTTATTAATAATTTCCTTTAATTTAATTACTTTCTTTTTTTTATTGTTAAACTATATGCCTCTGTTTATTTTACTTTACTTTACTTTACAATAATTTTTATTTTTAAAACGTTTTTTGTTCTTGACTTATTTTGTTTTCTCTTTAATATAATATTCCCTTCTCAGTACTTGTTTTTTTTGCGATTTTTTTTCATTAATTTTTATAAAAATATGACCACAAAATATAGTGTTTGTTTGTTCTGCTTTCAATTTCATTTTATTTTCCTTTAAAAAAAAATCTGATTTTTTCATTTTCCATTTTCAATTGCTGCTACAGTTTACTTTACTTTATTTTTTATTATTTTTTAAATTTTTTAATTTACAAGAATACATATGTATTTCAATTTTATTGTGAATATATTTTATTAATTTTTTTTTTAATTTTTTTTTATTAATTTAAGAGATATTTATTTGTTTTATTTTATAATATTTATTATGGTAGAGGTGGGTTATTTCTCTTTATTTTTAAATTTAATTATTTTGTATCTTAATATGATTCACTTGCCTCAACTTATTTTAACATATGTTCTCTTTTTTTTCTTTTTTTTTTTTGTGGAAAAACGAAGATCGTTAGAGAATAAAAATTTAAAAAAAAAATATTTTCAAAAATATTAAATTTTAAGCAATGAAATAAAGAAATAAAAATTACTTTTTAAATAAAAGTTTGTTAGAAATTTCAAATTAAAATTGTAATTAAAAAAATTCTAAAAATATTAAAAAAAAAATTTTTTTTCATTTTGAATAAAAAGAATGTTAAGAATTAAATAAAAAAATAAAAAAAAAAAATTAATTTTTTATTTAAAAAATATTTTTAATTAATTTTTTAATAAGAAAAAAAAATATTTTTTTTTTGATAAAAGAATTGAAACAAAACCTCAACCGTTTTTTTTTAATATATTTAATTGGAGAAATTATTTTAAAAATTTTTATTTTGTTTTATTTTTCAAAAAATAATGATTGTTCGAAAATTATATTTCAATAAAATTTATCTTATTCAAACATGGTTTTTTTAATGTTTGTAATGTTGTTTAAAACGGTTGCTTAATATTTCTTAAATAAAATAAATAATAAATAAATTAAGCCTAATAGAAAAAAATTAAAAAAAAATTAAAAAAGAATTTTTTAAAATGAGTTTTAATAAAAAAAAATATTTTTTTTTACAAAAAAAAAAAACGTTTTCTTCGTACTCGGGAATCAATTAATAAGACTTTTTGTTTCAAAATAAATTATTTTTGTTTAATAAAATATGATTGTTTTTCATTGTTTTATTTAATTAATAATTTTTATAATATTTTTTTAAAACGGTTGCTTTAACTTTTTTCTTTAAATACAAATTTCTTATAAAAATTAAATTTAGAAAGGAAATAGGAAAGAAAATAAAGAAAATTCTTGAACATTTTTTAAAAATAATTTTTCATTGTAATACTTGTTTTTATTGTTTATTTCTTTTTTAAATTTATTTTTATAAACATTATTTTTAAATTAATTTAAAACTTGTATATTTTTTTATTTTATTAAATTGTTTTTATTTTTAAATTATTTAATTAATAATACATTTAAATATGTTTAAATTTATGCGTTTAGGTTTTTGTTTTATTTATTTGTTTTAAGTATTATTCTCTTATTTTTCTTATTTTTTTTTTTTTCAAAAATATTTTGACAGTTCTTTTCCTTTTTATTTTTATTTTTAATTGTTTTATTTTATTTTTATTTTATTTTATTTAATATTTCATATACTTTTTTTTAATTGTTTTTCTTTTTTTTTTCATTTTAAAAATTTAAATAAATTTACTTATCTACAAATAGCTGCCATATCCATGAGAATTGTTTCATAAAATAAATTATAAAAGAAGAAGAAGAAGAAAAAACAAAAACAGAATATTAAAGGATGTTTATTAGTAAACAAGTTTGTTTAGAAAAGAAAAAACGGCTTAAATGTTTTGATTTTAGGCAAAATGGTTTCGAAAATCTTATTTAAACAAAAATAATTGAAAAAATATTTTTAATAAATTTTTTAAAATTAAACGAAACTAGGAATTGTTATAATCAAAAGTTTATTTTCCCACAAAAAAAAAAAAAAAAAAAAAAAAAAAAAAAAGTTTTACAAACCATTGCGGGTACAATTGAAAGATTATAATACCTTAAAAAAAAGTTTTATTTAAGCGGGTTTTCTTATATGTTTTGAAAGCTTTTATTTTTCCAAGACCTTTCGGCACTTAGTTTTACAAACTTTAGGCAAAAGTTAACTGGTGATATGATACGATACAATCATCCGAATCAGAATTTCCGAAGAAATGTAAAACAGACGCCAACTGAAGTCACACAGGCTAATAATAATGATTAGTGCCATCCTGTGGCGTGGGTATGCTAGTTCTGCTAGTGATTTTGGATGCTTGAAACTTCCATATCTGCTTCCGATTGGTCAAGCGTTTCCATTATACAATACTAGCCAAAGGACAGAAAAGAAAAGAAAGCATATTCGGCTCTTTTCGGAGATCATTCCTTAAGCCATTGAATTCTAAAACTTAAAACCAACAGACAGAGGACCTTAAAGCGCCATTGAGAAAATTCAAATGATAGTCTGTTGGCATATGACACCATATTAACCACGAAATAAGTGGTCAATGTAAAATCAAATTACAACTCAAACCTTCTAAACAGCAGTAAAACTCAGTTGTAGAATGGAAATTTTGTGGTGGTTACCACGATGCCTTAAAATGGCATCGACGTATCTGATGATTTCTATACGAATAGAGTTACATATCTAAGAGTAAAATACTGCCTGGCGAAAGAACAAGAGGTTGAAAGCAGCGAACGAATGAACGCAAATTCTTCAACTATGGCAACAGATATAGAAGTTAAGATTAGTTTAGTCAAGGCGGCGAGTCTTTCTTTAAGGCATAAGACCCATAAGACCCCAAGAGAAAATCTACTCTAGACAAAAAGTGAATATTCAAAAACCTTCGACTTTTTAAGACAACAGAGGACACTCTTCAGTAGCTTCTTATAGCCACGAGTCCTTCAGATGCCATTTGCTGGAAAATCAAAGGGATAGTGGCCCATGAGAATTGCCATTGAGCGATGGATAGCCATATGGTTTCATGATAGAAGTGAGTTTCTTATTGAAAACTGTTCAGCAGTGTCTAGCAATATCGCTGCCATTGCGAAGAAATAGAACTTTAAATCTTAATGAAATTTCTTTCGGATATCATAGCTAAAGAAGGAATTTGTTTATTCTTACTAGAATTGGCTATTGTCTGGACTCTAAGTCAAATAGGCATAACGGCCTTTGGCAATGCAAAACATATTTTCTTTCATTGTGAGAGTTGGAGCAAGAGCAGAAGTAATCTAGAGGTTACAATAGACTTGTGCACTGTCGACTAACTCTGCGTGTAAGTTCTAAACAATGAGTACAACTTGTATGCTCTGAATTCTAAGCAAGTAAACATGACTGAGCGAGCACAAGCTGAGAAGTTTAAGAAATTGTTCAGTTTTCGATAAGCAATCCGGATGGGGAATCGATCAAACGTTACTGGAATGACTATCAAGGATTCAGTGTTGATGAATGACAAATTTAGTAAGTAAAAATCTAACACACGGAGATTAGTGATGGCTTCCTATATTGTAAGGTGAGGTACGTACATTTGCCGCTGCTTGACAAAGAAAAATATTATCTTACAGAGAGGAATCTACACACTTATTGCATTTCATTTATAAAAATATTGTTTTCTTTTTAAATTAAAATAAGTTTTTTATTAAAAAATTTTGATAAAATTTTTTAAAAAAATTTTATAGAAAAACAGTACCCGCTTGTTTAAGCCTCTCCAGGTAAATGAAAACACCAGTTGTTTGTTAATAATAAATTATTGTAAAAAACAAAATATAAATATTTTCTTTTTTTGTTGTTTTTATTATTTATGACACAGAAAATTAATTACAAAATGAATTTAAAAATAAATACAATAAAAAAATTGAGACGTCGAGAAACAAAAATATTTTGTTTTTTAAAAAAAAAATTTTCAATTTATTTTAGTCTTGTTTTTGTTATGTTTTTGTTTTTGTTTTTGTGTTTACGTAAGTGTGTTGTTGTTAATTATAATAATTTAATTAAATACAGTTTTAGTTTATTTATTTATTATTATTATTTTTTTTTTTGTTTTTGCAATAAATATCATATAATAATAATAATAATAATAATAATAATAATAATATAATTTGTGTGTTGTTGTTTGTATAATACAATTAATAATCATATGGTAAAACCTAATAATAATAATAAATAATTATTATATGCAGATTTTTCTGTCTTTTTTTTTGTTTTTTTTGTTTGTTAATAATAATATTTTTTAATAATTTGTATATCATTTGTTTGTTTTGTTTTGTTTTGTTTTGTTTTATTTTTTTGTATTTATTATAATAATATCAGTTGTTGTTTTAAATTTTTTTTTATACAAATCACACGGAAAAAAAATTTTGTTTTTTTTTTTTAAATTTATTTTTTTTTTAAATATTTAACATAACATACAGTTTGAAGATCAGTTTTTAATTGAATTTAAATTTTATTTTGTAATTTCTTCTTTGTTTTTTTATTTAAGGATATTTATTTTTAAAAAAATTAGTTTTAAAGTAAAGTATAGAAATTAAAAAAAAAATTGCAAAAATTATTTTAATTTTGTTTTGTTTTTAAATTTTAATTCTTTTTTTTTTTTTTTTGGTTTTTAAATTTTCGAAGTAAAATCTGCATATTTTTCATATTTTCTTTGAAAGTTGTTAAAGATTTGTACCTTTTGTTGTTGTTGTAAATATAATTAATAATAATAATTTTTTTTTTAATAATCATAATAATTAAGGTATATTAATAATAATAATAATAATCAATAATAATAATATGCATAATAGTGTTGTTGTTTTTAATATTATTTTTTTTTTAAATTAATTTATTAGTTTTTAATTCTATTTATATTATATCCTTTTATTTTACATACATACGCTTGCATTTCCTATTTTTTCTTTTTTGCTTTTGATTTCCTGTTTCCTGTTTCTTTTTGTTTTTTTTTTTTCATTTACTTTTAAAGTGTATGTGTCTTGTGTGTCTCAGTGTGTTCAATGAATTGCTCTTTTTTGCTTTTCTTTTTCAAGCCTTACTTTTTACCTGTTTTACTGTTATCTCTCTCCTTATTTCTTTGCTTTTGACTCCCTTTTTTCTATTGTTGTAACCAGGATCCTTCTATAATGTGTCCGTTTTTCGTCTCTTTCTTTCCATTTCGTATTGTTTTTGCTTAGCATTTTTCCCGTATAACTTTTGTTTTTTCTTTTATTTTTTTAGAGTTTATTTTTGTTTTTTTTTTTTATTTTTTTTTGCAATTTTTTGTTTTTTTTTATTTGTTTGTTTTTGTTTATAATTTCACATTTAATTTATTTTATTTTATTTATTAAGTTTATAATAGAGATTGTTTGGCGGAGGATATTTCATTTTTTTTTTATTAACTGTGTGCTGTATTTTGTTATGCAGTTTTGCAGTTTTTTTTTTGTTGTTGTTTTCTTTTAGTAAACCTAGCGGCCTCTGGCCCATCGCAGTAACGCATCCGCCAGCACATCAAGATGGGCTTTCGTCTGAAAATAAAAAACAACAATAGCAACAAGAATCCATTAGGAAAATATCATAAGAAGTGTATAGTAAATCCTCTATCTAAGCTTCATAGCTTATCAATGCCTTGACTGAGAGCGTAGAACCTATCGGCTATCGGTTTTCAGTTTGTCTAAATCATTCTAGACTTAATTCTTTATAAGCCGAGTTTTTAAATGGCGGACTGACTGACAAATAGTATCCTTATGTCTTATCCTCTAAACTTCCTGTTCAAGTAGACTTTGACTTGGCAAAACCACCCAATTTCTCCATTCATTCTTCATATACAATCTACAAAATTTACTTGTTCTGTTTATGAGAATATTACAGATGCAGCTGTCGGCCATCCGATTCATCAGGTCATGATGCCCTCTGATGTATATAACGAGCCAAACTTGTCTGACCCTCACTACTATATGCAAAGAGCTTTAATTCAATACGTTAACCAGTGTCGCTTTTTGTCATATCGAACTACATGTGTGGTAAAATATTTATTTTGCCTGTCCAAACAATGGCCCCTAGTTTACAATAACTTGATCATTATGTGGTTAAATTCTGTATTGTAGGCTGCTTGGCTTTCCTTGCATTGACCCCCTATATGAGCCCTCCACATACATATTAGGTAATATTATTAACTAAATTTCTAGAACAGTAAGTAAGTTTCTAGAGTTGCCAGATCGAAATCAAAAGATGTATAAACAGAGCGAAAGGTAAAATATTTCTAACCCAGTCTGTCTAAAGTTATCCCAGTTGGAATATTTTCTCCTTCCTCTAGATGGTATTACTGTGTTTTATTTGAGTTCACTTCTGACGGACATGCATTATCGTCTGGCAATCTCAATACTCTTTTAAATGATTCCAAAAAAAAGTATCTTTCCTTTTTACATCAGGACCACGTGATCTACATGCACTTTGCAGCCAATATCATCAAGAGTTTGTCCATAACGAGGCTTCACACTACTGGGGTTTCAATTCAAACTAGTTGCGGTTGTTTGTACATTTGTTTTCTCAGATCTATCATCCAGAATGCATAGAAGCGATATCCCTTTTAGAGGATACCCTATCTATAACATTATGAAGACTGTTATCAAGTGCTTGACGTCCACGAACTACTCACAGAAGCTGCCTTAGTACATCTGCCAACCCTATATGGGTGTTGTGTAGCATTCAATGACACTCTATAGCACTTTGAATGTAGCTAAGGCTCCTTCCTTCTAACCATTCAAATCAACACTATTTTAGACTTTCTCTCTGCTGAGACCTGACAATACGTACTACTGCTTCCAATGCAACAGAGACATTCTCATTAGGATTCAAACTATTTTGAACTCGTCTTTCTGTATCATTTTATGTCTTGCCTATGCTTCTTTTATTAAAGTTTTCATTCAAATTCTTTCTACACATATTTTCTATTCGAGCAATAATAACGGAAACTTACCGTTTTATAGAACATACACGATCTTCGATCCTCATCTTCACCCTCGGGACAATCGATGAAACCATCACACAGTACATGATCGTCTATGCAACGATATCGTCCCTGCACATCCGGTGTCGGACACGCAAATCTCTCCATGCCATCCATGGCGGTGGGACATTCTAAAAATTTAACGAAAGCAAAAGAAAAAAAAATGAATTTTATTTTATGAATCCACTCTCTCTTTAAAAAGTTCACATATAATTCAATAAAAATAACTGTAAAGTAACGGTAACGGTAAAAAAAAAACAGGATATGTTCATTCAATTATCATAACATGTGTCATTAATACACTCACTAGACTTTGTCAATTTCACTTAAAAAAAATTTTAAAAAAAAAAAAAATA
>QOCX01000113.1:49310-109382 GCA_005959815.1 Sarcophaga bullata
TCTATAAATATGGATTGGAGCGTGAAATATTATACATGTTGCATGTTGGCATTGTCCTTTTGTCCTCTTTTATTATTATTATTATTATTTTTTTTTTTTGACGTCAGTCACTAATATCCATGCATTCATACTGTCAGTCAACCATCAGTCATTAAATTTGATTTTCTGTCATTGTTCGCTGAGAGAAACGAAGAGAAAGAGTGATAAAATTGACGATGAGGCAAATAAAGGACAAATATTTTATTGCTTGAATTCACACACATATGCACAAATTGATGTCTTTTGGTAAAGCAGGATTATTTGTAAAATAATTCTCCGTAATCGTTTAATAATATCAGCAGTTTATTTCGTAGTAATTTATGCCAGATTTGGGAAGAACGGATTTGTAAAGTTTTAAAGCAAAGGACAGATTAAAGAAGATCGAAACTGAATCATTCTCTTCAGAAATTCGAGAACTCATGAACATGATACATTCACAAAATATTATCAATCCTTAAGGAATATTCTTCGTTAAAAGAAACGGCAGATATGAACTTCAAATACTGTGATGTAAATGATGCTCGAACACCTTAGGCTACTGTGTTTTTTATCACATAATATCCTATAGAAACCCAGGGTTTATGTCACATGCTATTCTATGAAAAACTGGGCTTTATATCGCAAGCTATTCTATATAATCCTATTCTTTACAAAGCCAGGGTTTATGTCAAATTAAACTGGCATTTATTTTTATGAATCCACTCTCTCTATAAAAAGTTCACATATAATTCAATAAAAACCCTTGCTATTCTATAGAAACCCCATGGCTAATATCACATGCTATTCTATATAAACCAGGAATTTATATCACATGCTAGTCTGTAGAAATAATGGGTTTATTATACATTGCTATTCTATGAAAACCCTGGGTTTATATCACATGCTATTCTATGAAAACCCTGGGTTTATATCATATGCTATTCTATAGTAACCCACGGTTTAAATCATATGCTATTCTATAGAAACCGAAGGTTCATATCACGTGCTATTCTATATAAACCAGGAATTTATATCACATGCTGGTCTGCAGAAATCCTGGGTTTATATCACATGCTACTCTATGAAAACCCTGAGTTTATATCATATGTATAGATATTGTATAGAAACACACAGTTTATATCACATACTATTCTGTAGAAACCCAGGGTTTAAATCACATGCTATTCTATAGAAACCGAGGGTTCATATCACATGCTATTCTATATATGGGCTCTATCCAGTGCTGTCTGAACACAAACATTAGAGGGCCGTTACCAGACAGGATCACAGACCGCAGCTATTTTCGTTTCGT
Source organism: Sarcophaga bullata (assembly GCA_005959815.1). Classification (NCBI taxonomy): domain Eukaryota; kingdom Metazoa; phylum Arthropoda; class Insecta; order Diptera; family Sarcophagidae; genus Sarcophaga; species Sarcophaga bullata. The sequence continues at coordinate 50,641 of QOCX01000113.1, forward strand.
TTCGTTTCGTTGTAGAAGAAATTACTCCAAGAAATTTTTATTTTTTTTTTGTTCGCAATGCCTTACTAAAGGCTGTATGCCAGAGGCCCAATTAAAATTCTATTAAATTTTCCCTTGCCATTAAAAAATGCCTTTGAGTGGAGGCAAAATAAAATTTTGAAAGCGTCACTGTAATTATTGACATGTCCATGTGCCCACCCATCTATTCAACTGAAGAAAAAAAGAATTTTTTTTTGTTTTTTTTTTTTTTGCTTCAACAAAAGCTTACAATTGACGTAAATCGTGTTCATTTAGTCAAATTGCACTCAAAAACAAAAACAAAAAATTATAAAAAAAAGAGAAAATAAATTGTAATTAACGTTTAATTTGCTGCCGCAGAGAAATGATTCGTTTTTTTTTTTGTAGTGGAGGTAGGCACCTGCTCTCTCTCGCTCTCTTTCTCTTTTCACTTTTACTTGAATGAGTAGCTACAAGGGCAGGCAGGGGCTACCTTTGTAAAATACTAAGCAAAACTGTTTGGAATAATCATTTAAAAATAAAATCAAATTGTTGTAATTGTTGTTGTTATTATTTACTGTTCTCCGTTATTAATTGAATTTGTTTTTGAAGTCCGACAGCCACTCTAGAAAAATTTTTTATTCAAAAATATAGCCCCGTTTACACAAAGTTTCTCTTTCTTTTTTGTTCTGAAGAAGATAAAGTTTTTAATTGAAAAACTTTAATTATAATTCTTTTCATTTTCTTTTAATTTTCTTTTAATTTTCTTTCTTTTTTTTTGTTTTATTTTAAATTGTGATAAAAGCAATGAATTTTCATTTCATTTATTTATAGAAAATGAACGCGAGGGAAATAGTTTGTACAATAAGCTCATTACAGAAGGAAATTGAATTAAATTAACAATCAAAGAATCTCCCTGGAACAGCAACAGAAAATAACCCTGCTGTTATAAAGAATAGTATCTAAGCCCTAGGCTTGCATACAATAGCATGTAGTGTAGACGCTGGATTTCTATAGAATAGCATATGATATAAACCCTGGATTTCTATAGAATAGCATATGATATAAACCCTGGGTTTCTATAGAATAGCATGTGATGTAAACCTCAGGGTTTCTATAGAATAGCATGTGATATAATCCCTGGGTTTATATAGAATAGCATGTGAACCCCATATAAACCCAAAGATTTTTATAGAATAGCATGTGATACAAATCCTAGGTTTCTGAAGAATAGCATATGATATAAACCCTAGGTTTCTAAAGAATAGCATGTGATATAAGCCCTGGGCTTCTATAGAATAGCATGTGATATAAACCCTGGGTTTCTATATAGAATAGCATGTGTTATAAACCCTAGGTTTCTAAAGAATAGCATGTGATATAAGCCCCAGGGTTTCTATAGAATAACATGTGATATAAACCCTAGGTTTCTAAAGAATAGCATGTGATATAAATTGTGGGTTTCTATAGAATAGCATGTAATATAAACCCCAGGGCTTATATTGAATAGCATGTGATATAAACTCGTAGAGTAAAGATTATACTCCTTGTAGTTATGTGCCTCGTTAAGTATTTGTTTTGGCTAGGGTTTAAATATCAACTCTTCCAAAATATATGATTGCTGTTGTTGTTGGTGTTTCCCCATGAAGTTTAAAAATAGTTTTGTGTCGCTTTCAAAAAATTTTATGCATTTCTCCCTAAGCATCCTAACGTCCTCCCAAATAGTTTCTTGTAGCACTCATACACTCTTTCGTTCATTTATCTGCAACCAACTATACAACGCTGATTTAACTTTTGAGCTGTGATTGTTTGCGTAGGTGAGGTTTTCAAGTTTCTCTCTCTCTCTCTCTTTTTTCTCTGTTCCTCTCTCTCTCTCTCGCTCTCCATAGTATTGAGAGACATATTTTTAGTTTTTCGTGAGTTTTATGTGCAGAATTTCTATTTTATTTTCTATTTTTTTTCGGTTTTATTTTCAATTCTCCTTGCCTTTCCTCTAATACTCTTGTGATCTGTAGTGAGAGGGAGGCAGACAGAGAGAGAGAGAGAGAGAGAGAGAAGGAAAATTATTTTTATTTCGTAAGTATGTATGTATGGTTTGGAAAGCTTATGTATGTATCGTACATACATAAAAATAAATCACATTTAAAGGACATTAAGGCGCCTTTGGTTTTTGGTTAAATTTTTTTATATTTTTTATTGGATTTTATTTTTTATTTGTTATTTTTATTGTTTTTGTTTTTTTTAATGTTTTATTTAATTCGGTTACTAAAATTTAAGCCTGAGATAGAGTGCAGTGGGCAGGCAGAGCAGACGAAACCTAATGTTAAACCCTTTATATCACAGTCTATTGTGTCCAACATTTTTGGGTTGTTGGTATAAGATCTCTAGCTTGGTAAAGTAGTTGTCAAGGAATACTGTAAGTGTGAAAACAGAAGTGTATAAAGAATCGTATAATAGTGATCTAAGGCAGATGTAAGATTGACTTCAGGTTGTATAAGAGTGTTGTTGTAAGAGTATTATAAGGCAACTACAAGAACAGCGTAAAACCAGTATAAGATTGGTATAGGAATAGTATAAGACTGTTATAAGACTCGTATAAGACTGGAATAAAACTGGTATAAGACCGTAAACAATTTTATATAATACTAGTATAAAGATGGTATAAGACTTTTATATATAGAACTAGTATAAGAGTATTAAAGTTGAAGTAAAGCCCAAGTGTAATTTTAATATATATGAGCAGCACAAATGGGGTAAAAGACTCGTATAAGAATAGATCAAGTATAGAAGGTAAGTATAGTACTAATTAAAGTAGTATAAGTGCAATATAAGACTAGTAATAAAGTTGAAGTATAAAACTAGTGCAATATTAATATAACAGTGTTGCAACTATCGTATGAGGCTTGTATAAGAGTGGATCAAGTGTATAAGGCTAATATAACAATAATTTAAAAGTAGTAAAAGGTTTGTATAAGACCAGTATAAGAGTAATATATGAGATGCACAATGTAGTATAAGACTCATCTAAGAGTGGATCAAGTGTATAAGGGTATGTATAAGACCAGTATAAGAGTAATACAGTTGAAGTATAAGACTAGTGTAATATTAATATATGAGATGCACAACTGGGATATAAGACTCGTCTAAGAGTGGATCAAGTGTATAAGACAAATATAAAAACTAATATAAAAATAGTAAGGGCGTAGTATAAGACTAGTTTAAGAGTAGTATAGGTGCAGTATAAAACAAGTATAATACTAATATAACAGTGCTACAAATGTAGTATAAAACTAGTATAAGAGTGGTGCAAGTAAAGTATAAGACTAGCTTAAGAGCAGTAAAGGTGGAGTATAAAAACAAGTGTAATACCAATATAACAGTATTGGAAGTGTGGTATAAAACTAGTAAAAGAGAGGTTCAAATCTAGTATAAGACTAGTATAAGAGTCAAGAATATTTAGTATAAATTTAACATGCGACTAATGTAAGATGCATTATAAGACTACAGGACTAATATAAGCCTAGTATGAGTGTGATGCAAATGTAGCGTCAGTTTAAAACTAATAAACGACTAAGGCAAACATTGTATAAGAGTATTATAAGAATATAAGATCTCAAATTATTCCTTTTAAAGCAGAGACAGTTTCCTGTAACTAAGTATCATATTGATTTGATTAATTTGGAGAGACTTGTATTGTACAATAAATATTTACGGATCATTATCACCTTGGAGTTTCTATTACCAAGTCTATTACAAGATTATTTAATCGTACAAAAGGACACATTCTTCCTCCGTAACGTGAATGTTATGCGAATAAGTTTTTCTTTTTTGCATTTAATTTTATGCTCAAAGAGATTTATCACATCTCCAGCTATACAATGTGACACCAAGACACTGCATGAATGGAACACGTGAGATCTAAGTAAAGTAAGTATGCTTAGTGGAGGCCAAAGTGTAAGTATGACTGCACAATGGCACGTATGAGCACGTATGAGCATATAATTTTTAATAAAAGAAAAAAATTATTTGTGAAATTAATTAAAAATTATAAAAAAAAATATTAAAATAAACCTGATCATAAGCCTTTAATAAAATCAAAATTGTATAAAAATAACTTTAACATCAGGTGATAGCATTTTAATGAGCGTGTGTAGAAAAAAAATTTTTTTTAAATTCCATGGAAAAACAGTCACACCCTTGTTTTTAAAGCCGCCTTTAAATTTTCAATTTTGTTTTTGTCTTTGCTTTTGGTATTGTTGTTGTTGTTGTTGTTGTTGTTGTTTTAAAACAAACTTACAAAGTTCATTGACCCGCTTATTCAACTTAAAATTTATTTTCATTTTATTTTTTTTTTTATTTTTTTTTTTTTTTTTATTTTATTTTACATTTCCATTCTATTTTACAGTGTGTTCGTTTCGTTTCGGAGTTTTTTTTTCTGTTTTTATTTCCATTACACACCCACTTAGTTTATACAAACTAAACTACGTTGACCAAACTAAGTTGACTTATATACATACACACACATACATATATCACATCAACACACACACATACAGAGTTAAACTTTATAACATAAATGCTTACAAATATTGTTTTTCAACATTTTTTTTTTGTATGTTTTCTGTTTTTGTTTTTGGAAAGAATTTTTTTTTTGTTGGAAAGAATGACAACCATGTTTGGCATTTTCATGCATGCATATGCATGCATTTTATGTATTATTATTGTTATTATTGTTATTGTTATTATTGCATGTAAAAGATTTTATGGTTGTGTCCATTTCATAATGGCTTTTTATTTCATTTCTCTCTCTCTCTCTCTCTCTCTCTCTCTCTCTTCCCCTCTCTTTCTCTCTTTCTCTCTATCTCTATACTTCTGTGTGTCGTATCTCTTTTGTTACAAATTTTTTATTTGTTAGGTGTGTGGGTTTATCTACAATAATTCCTTTACATCCCCCTCCCCTGCCCACACATACAAACAAGCTTTACAATCTGTGAATGAATTTTTAATGGAGCCTCAATTTTTGGTTTTCCAAAAACATGTGCAAACATGTGTATGTTTACACTCATACACACACACACACACATACACTCTTACATATGTGTATGTATACGTATACAGAATAGTCAGTCATTAAACTAAATTTAGTGAAAAGGATTGTTAAAATGAAAAATCTTTTGCCAAAATTTAATTAACTTTTGGAAATATTTTTGCATAAAGAATTAAGAAATAAAGAATAAAACATTTAAATTCGATTTAAAAAATTTTAATTTAAACAAATTAGCCAAAAGAAAATTTTAATTTATTAACAGAAAATGGCACAAATTTGATTAAAATATTGAAAAACAAGTGAGAACAATTTTTTTTTCTGGTTCAGTATTCTTTGATGTTTGCTTTCAAAGATACTTTTGGAAAAAAGTACTTTTTATAAAAGGTACCTTGCGAAAAAGGTACTTTTTATAAAATATTAATTTTTTAAACTATGCTTTAAAAAAAACTTTGTAAAAAACAAAGAATATATGAAAATAGTACTTTTTACAAAAGGTACCTTTCAAAAAAAGTACTTTTAAAAAGAATTTTCTTCATAAAAATAAACTTTTTAAAAACGATACCTTTTTAAAAAAATACTTTTTAAAAAAAAAATATGCCTTTTGAAAAAGCTGTTTTTCTTCAAAAAGTACTTTTACAAAAATCTTATTAAATTAAAATGTTTGATTTCTAAATTTATTATTGTTAAGAAGGGCAAAATGGTGCATTTTTTTATAGCAAAAGGTACTTTTTGTAAAAAAAAAAAATTTTTAAAAAGATACTTTAAAAAAAATACTTTTTAAAAGAGTACTTTTCGGAAAAGTACTTTTGAAGAAGGTACCTTTTGAAGAACCTACTTTTTCCAAAAAGTCCTTTTTGAAATGCTTATTTAAAAAGAATTGTTTGTCCAGTATACTAAACTGCTTGATTTCTAAATTTATTATTGTCAAGAAGTCCAAAAGGATGCTTTTTTTTTAAACAAAAGGTACTTTTTTTTAAAAATGTACTTTTTCAAAAGATACCTTTTGTAAGAGGTAATTTTTTTAAAAAAGATACTCAAACAATACTTTTCAAAAACGTAAATTTTAAAAAAGTACCTTTTAAAAAAAGTACTTTTTCAAAAAAGTACTTTTTTTAAAAATTTAAAAAAATGATTTGTTCAGTATACTAAAATATTTGATTTCTAAACTTCTTATAGTTAAGAACAGCAAAAGAGTCCTTTTTTACTTTACAAGTACTTTTCTTTAAAGTACCTTTTTTATTTGCAAAAAAAGAGTACTTAAAAATAAATTTAATTCCTGTTTTATTATCTTAAGCCAATTCCTATTTTTCTAACTTAAAATATAAAATTTTTTTATGATTTCCTTTCCAAAGACATTAGTCGTCTCAACAATTTAAATTCGAAGACAGTAAATTTCTGTTTTTCTTTCCTTAAACTCTACTCAATTTCCTCTGTCATTTACTACCGTAGAAATATAAGAAAAAAAAAACAAGAAAACAAGAAAAAAAAATTAACAGAGAAAAGAGCAATGGCGGCACTTCCTAAACACAAAAATCAAAGCGATATTAAAAGCAACAAGAAATGTTTATTTCTTCCTGTAAAATGTGAAACATTATACCAGCGATTTGAACAAAACTCAACCGTTTGTTTGCATGTAACCAACAAAAAAAAAAAAAAAAAAAAAAAAAAAAAGGAATTTCAACTATTTATTGCTTTAAAACTACATCAAATACGACTTTGGCCATAAAATAAACTCCGTGAAAAGCCAAGACAGAGGCCAGACCAAGCTACAACACACATACACACACAGAGACATAATAATTTTTCCCAAAAACTCCAAAAATAGTTTCTTTTTTCTATTTTTATACGTTATTGGCATAGGGTTAACCATTTAGCTGTCAACTGTGTTAAATATCTTTTAACTGAAATCTTATTTATTTTGTTAAGGGTTTGTTAGGCACGAATCTGGATGCATCGAATACAGATGCGGTCGTTAAAATGATACTGTAATGCGTACATATTGATCAGATCATGTCTGGACTTTTGAAACCACTAAATGCATAACCCTTTATACATGATGCTGCACAAACAGCTTCTAATGACACCAACAAACACCGACACACTAACACAACACCAACCAAGCATTTGTTTGCCTCGGTGCAGTTTATTGTTATTATTGTTGATGACGATGGTTTTTCACTCAAACAACGAAACTTACGGGAAGATTCTTTCATGTTTTCAGAGAGAAATTTTATTTTTTGTTTTTTTCGTTTTTACTGTTACTTTAACGTCTTGATGCTTGGAGAATATAAAACTTACGTTTGTAGGAAAAACAATAACAATAAAATAAAAATGAACGCAGGCAAAGAAAGACAGGCAGAGCGAACCAAAAAAAAAAAAAAACGAAATGAAATAGAAAATATCATTACTTAAACGGTTAGAAAGAAACAACAAATATTTGTAACAAAAAAAAAAAATCCATCCGCCATTAGTATACTAATGTAGATACACACACACACATCCATAAACATTTCAATATTGTTGTTGGTGGTGATAAAAATAGTGTAGAAAATAAATGCAAAAAAAGAAAAAGAAACAAGAAACGAAAAGAGTTTGCAAAAGTATTGGCAGCAATTTAGGCGCCAAACTGACGAGACATAAAACAGTGGGCGTTGGGTGCTATTGGCGGCATTTACTTTGATGAATGCAACATAAGCAAATGTAATATAAAATATAATATACAAAAACAACAAAAACAACAACAACAAAAAAATTTATATATTATTTCCATATACATATACACATACATACACACATACATATATACATACATACAGCATCAAATGTTAGACTAGATCGAAAAAATGCAATTTGAAATTATTTTTTATGCAATATTATCAGAAAATCGTTAAAGAAAATCATCAAATTTAATTTTTTTGTAAGAAATTATGTTTTTATTCTGTTATTTTCCAATAATTTCAAGCAGCAAAATTAAATTTCGAATTTTCGAAATTATGTTCGAAAAATTCGAAATTCAATTATTTGTTACAAAAATGCTTAAAATAACTTATTTAGTTCAAATAGCAAGCTTAACATCATTTTATCAAAGAAAAATATATAAAACACGCTAAAAATTGATGTTCGAAAAACTAAAATCAATTTCGAAAATTTCGAAATTCAATAATTTATCATATAAATGCTAAAAACAACGAATTTAATTTCAAATATCAAGCATAATTTCATTTTATCAAAGAAAAATATATAAAAGATGCCAAAAACTCATTTTCGAAAAATTAAAATCAATTTATCACGCCCACTTTAAAATAACCAACATAATCGAAATTTTAAATTAACTTTTTACATGGAACGCTAAATTTGTTTAAATAGGGTAGTAGTAGTAGGTAGTAATAATAAGGGCAACTTGGTGATTCCAGGACTATAATTATGCATTATATTCCAAATTCCCTTACGTTCGCTTGCAGTCGCATTATCTAGGTAAACAGATGCAGTAATCGTCTCTTATAAGATCGATGAGTGTCACGACTACCACATGGTGAGATCTGGGCAATGTTCCTGACACTCAGCAAGCTTGTGAGAGACGATGAGAGCTTCCGTTTGCTTAGCCGGTGCTACTGCAGCAAACGTAGTGGAGCGTACAGGACAGCTAAAAAGTTTGAAGACCATAAATTAGAAACATTACTCGATCAGAATATCTGTCAGACTCAAGAATAGCGCATATAAGCCTTAAGCGTGACTCAGGAAGCTATTATTGAAGGCGTTGAAAACCAGTAGAATTCGTTCAAGAATTCAAAGAAAGAAAATAGGATGTCACATGAACATAAGCCGATAGACGTCAAAAGGCGATCGTGTATGTGCAAAATACTGTTTGATCGCTTTAAGAAGAAAACATCTTTACGTCAAATTATCACAAGCAACGCAAAATGGATTCATTACGACTACCTTAAGCGTCAGAAATCATATGTGAAGCATGGTGAACCAGCAAAATCCATAGCCAAGAAGAGAATCTATTAAGCCAAGGCAATGCTCTGTATTGCATAAGATTAGAAGCATGTGAACCATTTGATCTGCTTGAACAGGACCAGATTATCATGTGAGACCGGCACAGACAACAATTGATTCGTTTGAAATGAACACTGACCGAAAAAAAGTCCTATGTACGCAAATAAAATATCCCGTGTATGCCATATTTTAAGGGGCTGTTCAAAAATCTATTTGAAAAACAATAAAAGCAAAATTTTGCTTCACCCATCGTATGCATCCTGACCATTTGTTCTCAATCGAGGTTCTTATCGGAATATACTGCACTTTAGAGCAGGTTTCAAAAATTGCCAAAAATAGATCGTCTGAGGCGAACATTGCACGAAAAATATTCTGGGTATGCAACCAGACAGGTTTATGACAACACTTGGCCACGTGTTGAGAAACTGGTCAAGAACTATTAGTGGAAGGGAAATTTTAACTCCACCCATCGTACATGTCCAAACCCTACTCCTCCTGACTACCATTTGTTTCGATTGATGTTCTCATTGGAATACGCTTCACTTAAGAGCAGAGTATTAAAAAATCATAAAAACAGGTCAGATTATTACGTGGGACCTACACAGACAACAGCTAGTCCTCTTCGACAAACGTCCTGTGTATGCAACCAGACAGGATTATAACATAAACTATTTGGAAAACAGTGGAAGGGAATTTTTACCTCAACCATCGTACACCACCAGACCTTGCTTTCTCTGACAACAATTTGTTGCGAGCGTTGTAGAATGCTTTCCGCAGAATATGCTTGACTTTAGAACTTCCTGGCCCCAAAAAAACTAGGCGATATTTTTGCGAAATTGTTTAGTTCCTTAGTATTTGAAGGAAATAAACTTTTTAAAGCGTTAAAAATGCTGCATACAGGGAGTAAACCATTACGCTTTTACCACACCACATGTTCTTTAAATAACCACGATTCCTTATATTCCATGAATAAAACTCTTGCCATTTTCAATGTTTTTTTTTAATTTTCTCTGTTTAAAACATGCTTAAGTATGATTTCCTTGAATACTTTTCAATTCAATTAAAAAAAAAAAAAAAAAATAAAGTCTTTAAACGACCACGGGTGTAAAGAAAACAAAAAAAAGTACCCCCATTATCTACATCATTATTTAAGTGTCATTAAAATAAAATGTATTCCTGATCAATTTACAATTTACAATGAATGGTTGATTCTTCTTCTTCTTCTTTTATTTCAATTTTCAATTTCAAATTGTTTTTTTTTATTGTAATTTTTTTTTTTAAATTTTTTATTGTAAAACGAAACGTAACAACATTTGAAACAATCTTCCTACAATCAATGAAATAACTGAAGGAACAAAACGAAAGGAACTGAAACTGATTGTATAAATGCATGAATGACTGACTGACAGACAAGTTAGTCGGACTGAATGGAGTTGTAAAAAAAATCACAACAACAATTTACATGCATTCCATGCAGTCAACAATCAACAGCAATATGCCATAAAATAATACAATTTAACACTTCTTTGATTTCGTCTTCTGCTTCTGCTTCTGCTTCGTCTTCTCTTCCGCTCCTACACCTCACTATGACCAAAGTAAAATTGTATATCATTAAAGCAGTTGTTGGTTGTTACTCACACTCAAACGATTTGGTGGCCTGTGTGTCTGAGCAGACAGTGGTAGTCTCTCCGTAAAAAAAAAAAGAACGAAACGAATAAAATATGGCAGCAAATAAGATTTAAGATAAAGAAAGAGAGAGAGAGAGAGAGAGAGAGAAAGAGAGATGGAGTCAGAGTGTGAGAGAGTCTTACACCTACACACTTACACCGCATTTACACGTTTATAATGATGTGTTTAAAATTGTAACTCTAGAGCAGAGTAGCTCTAACTAGAGGTAAAAGGCACCAAAGTAAAGTTTTTTTTTCCTTTCTGATTTTTGTTTGTATCTCTTTGGCTGGCTGGGTATTTAGCTGAGTGTCAAGTTTCTTGTTTAAGCATTGACTAGAAGTTCAGCACCAGGTACTTTAACCATTTTTTTTTTGTTTCATTTTTAGTCTTCTTTGTATTTGTAGCGAACATAAGCAAATTTGTTTGGCATGTTTAGTTCATTTTAGGTAATGTTAACCTTAAACACATTGACACCATCACCGCCTGATTCATAATTTCAATTGCAGGACAAAAAAAAACAATCACTTTTCAGACGACCATAGCGTTTTAAGCAATAACAACTCGACACCAAAGGGTTTAAGATATTTAACAGCTGCCATCTTGATCAGATTGGCAGTCTTGAGCCCACATTATGAAAAGTACCAAAAATATAGAACCTAAATGGTGCTAAATAGTACCAAAGTGATACTAAAAATATAAGAGATTAAATTTATTTCAAATATTCTTTTAGGAAAAGGACTTCAGTTAACATATACTTTTTAGTAAAAGTACTTTGTGCTAAAGGTACTTTTTGGTCAAAATATAATTTATTTAAACTCAAATTTAAAAAAATGGTTTTTAAGAAAAAATAATTTTTATTAAGAGGTATTTTTGCTAAAAGTACTTTTTTAGAAGTACTTTTTGGTAAAGGTACTTTTTTGTAAAATTATATTTTAGTCCTTTTTGGCAAAGGTGCTTTTTAGTAAAATACTCTTTGGTGAATGTACTCTTCAGTAATAGTACTTTTTGATAAAAGTACTTCTTGGTAAAAGTACTTTTAAGCTAAACCACTTTAAAGCAAAAGTATTTCTTGATATTTCTTAATGAGAATACCTTTTAGTACATTTTAGTACTTTTTGCCCAAAAACATAATTTTTTTTTTAATATTTTTTGGTTAGAGTACCTTTTCGGTAAAAGTACTTATCGATAATAGTACTTTTTAGTAAAAGTGTCTTTGAATAATTTTTGGTAAAAGTACTTTTTAATACTTTTCAGAAATAATACTTGTTATAAAAAATACTTTTCGGTAAAAGTACTTTTCAGCAATTTTTGGTAAAGGTACTTTTTGTTAAAAGTACTTTTTGGTAAAAGCACTTTTTAGTACATTTTGGTAAAGGTACTTTTTTTAGTAACTTTTGGTAAAAGTACTTTTTAGTACCTTTTGGTAAAAGTACTTTTTAGTATTTTTGGTAAAAGTACCTTCAAATAAAAAAACTCTTTGGTGATTGTATTTTTTTTTTGTTAACAGTACTTTTAGCAAAAGTACCTTTTGATAAAAGTACCTTTTGATAAAAGTACTCTTTAGTAAAAAGTATTTTTATTTAAAAAATCTTGCTGGCAAAACTACTTTTCTTAATAAAATTTCTTTATCAAATTACTTTCGTAGGTCATCTGCTAGCCTTTGTAAAAGTATTTTTGTTTTTCATTGTAATTACGTTAATATTGTTACGGTATTTAAGTAGATGAGCGTACAACAAAACTGTAACAAAACCGTTACATTTTAATATTATTGCCAAACAGATCACCCACCAACCTTATGCATGACAAATTATGCAGGGCTACCCAACAACTATAATGAATAGAAAAAAAAAGAAAATTAATTCACAGAAAAAATAGACACTGATGAAGCAAAAAATTTGCAAATTAGGGTGGCCAGACAAACCAAGAAAAAAAAAAGAAATTGTTTGAAATACAGAATTATGATATCAAATCGGTAAGAAAAAGATTTTTAGAAAAATATTAAAAAAAAAATCATAAGAAAAATTTTCTGCACGGCTCACCCTAACAAAGGCCTTAGACTACACAGTAACTTGAATAACATAAATTAGCATAATAAAGGAAATAAGAATTTGTTTTCAAGCTGGTATTAATTTAAATACACAATTGCTGCATTTAGCTCTTCTCTTAATTTTCTCCACTTCTTTCTACTACCCTTCTCCTCTACGGTCAAAAACCTTTAACATTTGCTGCTGCTGGGCCTACCTAGCACAAGCCTAAATATATTGTGTTTATAATAATTATACAACAAACACAATAAATTTAAATAAATTTTATCAAATTGCCGGCATAATATTGTTTTTGCATTCATTCAGTAGAAGAACAATAAATAAAATTCTTGGAATATTTTTTTTTTTTTTTTTTTAAATTTGTTTCACTTTCAGATCAAATGATTGTTTTTAAAGCATATTTAATAAAGTTTTATTAATTTTTCATTAAGGCATATAAACAATACAATGGAAATAATTGAAGCATAATGTCTGGGCTGCACAATTTCAACATTATTTATGGCATGCAGAGATGAGTTCACAAAGCCAATGAAAGTAAAGCATACTTTGAGGGAGAATTTATTTTAAAATTTTTTTTGTTTCTTAATTTTTTTTCTTACTTTTTTTTGTAAAATGAAATTTAAAATTGTTAAGAGTAATAAAAATATACGAAAACCAAGTAAAAATATTTTAAAGGAATGGAAATTTTCTGCATTAGAAAGCAAATATTGCTTCCAAGACCATATAAGACATTTGGGGCTGAGAACTCTATCTTCTTGACATATTTTTCCACCTGAGTATATCGGGTCTACGAGTATAACGGATTATACCTCGCCTGAACCTATTCCTGATAAGAGATTTCATATTCGAATTCCAAAGAAGGCTGATTTTAAACTTGATACGAATGTAGGCTGTGGAATTTTCTTCGAATTTTCTGTCTGCCTCTCTGACTATTGAAATATGTCTTGGACAGGGGTAATGGTCATAAAGTACGCTGTGGCACTAATGCTGGATAAATTAGTTCCAATATCTAGGAATATCCTTATCAGTTCTGTACTTTCTGGAACGTACAGATCTCTTTCTAGTATAAACTTTACAATGTAAACGTAAAGTTGGCCCATGATTGATTATAGAAGTAGTTTTGTGTCCGCCTAGTATGGATTTCGAATCACAGGGATAGCCATCGTAATTTTGTAGGTAAATGATGTTGAAAATAGTGCAAGATTTGCACATAAGACAGTCAGGAATCGTATTTAATATGTACGTACGTAACCCTAGGCACAGTAATTGCAGATAGTGAACCTGTCGTGTCATTGCACATGAGTCACCGTAGTCTAATAGGTAGTATATTTTGGCTTATTAGACGTGGGAACAGTTCACACCGGTTCGGTGACTTCCTCTCAGCAGTACTCTCAGTGGGAGTAAATAAAATTAAATTGAAAAGTTTTTCAAAAATCGGTTCTTCGCAATCGATTTAATTTAAACTGCAGAATACCCGGCACTCAAGTATAAAATTAACACACACAGCATAGGTGGCATGGTGAGAAGCTAGATCGTAATCCTAACTAATTGGGTGTAATGACCAATTATGTAGGTAAATATGTAATCTTATTCGGTGCACATTCTTTAAGGGTCTATGCATTGACTGCGTTTGTGGCAAGAGCTTTTTTCATATTGAACTCGTTAAAGATGTTCCAACTACCAGTAAAGTTCAGTTAAGGCGACTTAAATATAAGAGGCTTTAAACAGCTGTTTTTTGATAATTATTTTAACTTTACATAGTTAAAATTTAATGAAATGTTTGAACAAACATTTATTTGCATAAAATATACACACACACAACCCCCTTATAATTTAAGGCCATTTTTGTTTATGCTTGATTAACAAAGCAAAAGTGTAGCATTGTAGTGCGGTTGTACTACACGACGTATAAGTGTTTGAATTGCAAAACTAAAAGCCCAGGCAGGCGTATGATGAATATTAATTGAATAACAATAATAAACAATGTTACATACGATAACCGAGGGCGTAACTAGAGAGAGAGAGATAGATAGAGAGAGAGACGTAAGTGTATAAACATGAATTTTTTTTTTGCAATACATTACACGTTTTGTTTACGTTTTAGGCAAAGGATTGAACAGAACAAAGGCAGAGCGTAAGAGAGAGAGAGAGTGAGAGAGAGAGAGTTCAATGTTAACCAATATTAACAATGTTGTTACAAGAACAAGTTTTGTCCCGTATTTTAGGCGAAGAAACAAAGGCTGATGGTGTTTATAATTATTTTTTTTTTTATTAAAATTTTGTTGTGTTTTGTGTTTGTATTGGAGGCAAAGGCAATAGAAAGTGAGAGACACAGTGTTGTTATTAGATCAGCATATATTAGCATTGTTTTTGTAGAAAAACAGGTTTTGTTTACATTTCAGGCATGAGTACAGGAATATTGAGCAAAGAGAGAGAGAGATAGTATAAATGTTTGCATTTTAAGGCAAAAGCAAGAGCAATGAAGTATAAGCAGCGTATGGAGAAACATGTACACTTACGCACTGTTATTATAAGACATGAATTGTTTTGTTTACATTATAGGCAAAGCAGAGAGTAAAAGAGAACTGTTAGAAGAGCAGCATACATTATCATTCTTTTTTTTTTGTTTCAATAAAAACTTGTTGGTTTACAATTTAGGCAAACAAAAGAGTGTGTGAGAGGGAGAAAGAGAGACAGATGTAAAGTAACAAAGTCATTATCACTCTACTTAAAAATGAACTTGATTTGTTTACATTTAAATAGAAATAAAGGTACCTTGAACAGAAAGAGAGAGTCAGAGAGAGAGAGAAAGAGAGAGAGAGAGAGAGAGAGAGAGGGATAAAGAACTAATGTTATGAGAGCCTACATTATCATTGCTTGTTCTTTTCATTTTCTTTTAATGATTTTGCTGTAAAAACACTGAGAGAGAGAGAGAGAGATCGATAGAGCGCAGAACAAAGCAGTATGAGTATAACTAAGTGTGAGTGTGTGCATTAACACCACTGCTAAAAGAAACATTGTTTGTTTTCACATTTTTTCCCAAAGGCGACTGCTTTAAAGAGTTTTAAAATTAAGAGAGCCCGTATTATTAAGTAATTTTTGTAATTTTTGGTGATGTAACACTAACCACAAGGCCAACTAATTTATGGTCGAAACCAACACAATTAAACAACAGAGGAGAGCCAATTTTTACATTAAAAATGAAACATAAAAATTCCATTATGCTTAAGAGCTCTCACACAGCTCTCTCGCTCTCTCTCTCTCTTCATAATGTTTATTAGCAACAACAACATCAAGACTAGCCTTTAACATTAAAAAAAAAATGAAAAGAATTACAGAAAAACAACAAACATGTTCACGTAAGTAAGTAAGGGTAAGAGTGTGTGTGTGCGTGTGATTGATTTCCTTGAAATGCTTATATTTTTTCCCAGTTACTAATAAACTAGCACATATGCACTCATGCACTTGTGGACTTATTGGCATTGTAGTCTAGAAGAGTGTATGTACATATGTATGCCTTGTCATACGTGTGTTTCAATACAGAGGAATAAAAAAAATTGTAGTGAGCTTTAGGGATGTGCTAACCTTTTAAAAACAATTTCAATTAACGTGTGTATGTGTTAATAATTCTCAAGTTCTTGGAATTTTCAACAACAAAACAACAACAACAAAAAAAAGAATTCAAAATATGCCACATGGTTGTTGCTTTTTCTTTTTGCGTTACTTTTTATGACCAAAGATTAAACAAAAGAATTTTAAAAAAGGAAAGAAAAATTCTTTCTTTTTTTTACTTTTCAAAGTAAATGTAAATGAAAGGAAATAATTAAAGGAACTGTAATGTCAAATCACTGTAGTCTAACAGGTAGTGTGTTGGCTTATAAGACCTGAGGACTGCCGAACAGCCATAGCGAACAAATCAAAGTATGAAGAAAGAACAAATAAAATACTATGAAGTCGACAATACAATGTCCAACTTAAATTGTAATTTAAGCAACAGGCTGGCCATTTTCATTTTCTTTGATTCATGCACTCATTTAGAGTGGCCCAGTTATTTATTCGAAATTGTTTTGAAATTTTTTTTTTTAAATTATATGCAGAGTTGTATTAACATTAAATTTAATTGCTTTAATTAATGTTTTCCATGCATGCAATCACACATATTTTTTGTTTTTTTTTTTTGTTTTTAATTCATTTGCTAGCATTCGTTATTTTGGATTTATGAAAAGTCATACTTTGTCGCACAGTAATTTACCTAATAAAAGAAATAAACATACATACTGAGCCTATAATTAAACGAATGATGGTCAATTTGAACATTGATGACAAGGCTATTTATTATTGTTGCTATTGTGCTGGTCAATGCAACAAATTAAACCCGATTTGAATACAATAATTTGACGTGTTCAAATAAAAATATTGTATGTTAAAGCATGCCAATCCATAGATCCTTAAGGGATTTTATGCATTTTAAACTCATTGAGAAATTCATTAGCCAGCCAGACAATTTGATCAAATACTTTTCAAATTTTAAATGCTTTAAATATGCAAGAAGGATCTGGATTTGAGTTATAATGACATTACATTACATTACCATTGTAGTTGTCATTACTGCCCTTCAGTTTGGATTACGACCTAGCTTCTCTTGCCACTTAAGCTGTGTGTATTACTTTTATACATGAGTGGCGGCGCTTACAATTTAAAGTCATCTCTGAACGATAGATTTTTGAGAAACTTTTCATGGCAAATTTAATCTATTCACAGAGCCGGAGAAATATTTTTCCAGATTTCGCTGTGTTCGAGATGTCTGAAACTGGGGTTGAACCGTGGCCTCAAGTCTAATAAACCAACATACTACCTACCAGGCTACGGCAACTATAGAGCTTTGAAAATATGTATGAAGCTTCATGCTGAAACTGTGAGTGTTTGAGTTCTATGCCCATGCATTTACTTACGTAAATAAACCGGAAGCTTTTTAAATTATGCGATCGCTATCTGCTTGTTAAATTATAGATCCTGATACTCATGGATAAAAGTTAACACCCACACGACATGAGTTTTGGAGAGCTGAGTTTTGAGAAGCTTGTTTGTCAACCTAATGAAAGGGAATTCCCCATATTTGCTGCTCACTTAGCCTCGGTAGAATTTTAGGTAATTTGTTGGGTACATTTC
This sequence comes from Sarcophaga bullata, assembly GCA_005959815.1. Lineage (NCBI taxonomy): Eukaryota > Metazoa > Arthropoda > Insecta > Diptera > Sarcophagidae > Sarcophaga > Sarcophaga bullata. The sequence continues at coordinate 68,566 of QOCX01000113.1, forward strand.
CAGCATAACGAAGTATGAGACAAGTATTGCTTTGCTTACTACCTCTCAGCAGAATTTTGGCAAAAACTCTGTGAGTAAAATAAAATTATGCTGCGCATTAATGAAATTATTTGCAGTGAAAGACCAGATTGAATATCAATCACAGAATATTTTTCCAAAATTGTCTAAAATTTTCAAACAAAACTTGTTAAGAATTTTAAATCTTTGCAAACATTTTAGAGAATCTTGTTTTTTATTTGCAGATCTTAAAAGCAATTTGTTGTTGTTTTTCTAGTCCCAAAAAAAAGAAGAAAAGTAAATTTAAATTGCCTTGAAATTAAATGAAAATTTTTTTCTCATGTATTCCACCAAATTATAGGCTTTATTTTATTATTTTATTATATTGTTGTTGTTGCTGTTGTAAGTTTTTGTGGTTATTTTTACAGTCGTTGTTGTATTCTTTTTCGTCTTTTTTTATTATTTTTTTTTAATTTTTTTTTTGTTGACGTCAAAGCCTCTTATTTATATTTAACAAACAAGCACGTTCATGTTTGTAACTTGTTTATATAAAAAAAAAAAAAAACGAAATTGTTGTTGTAGTTGTTATTGTTGCTATTGTTAATATATTGTATTTATTTCAGTATGAGAAAAAAAAACACGAACAAAATACTTAAAATAGTAGAGGAGGAGAATAAAAAAAGGAAAATATTATAGTACGAGAGGTTGTGTGTGTGTGTGTGTGTGCGGTTTTTCCTCTTCTTTTAAAAAAAAAATTTTTTTTCTTTAAATTTCCCTGGGTTTTTGCAATGACACGCACTTATTCCCTTAAGAACACTACACTACACTACACACTACTAACCGCATGCTTATATACATGCACACACACACATGCAGAAAATTAACAACACAATAAAAGGTTTACAAACTAACACACACATAGGCTAAAGAGACTCGGCAAGAAAAAAGAGTGTGAGAGAGAGAGAGAGAGAGAGAGAGTTTGTATAAGGGAAAGCAGAGTGTATAGGCAAAGAGCGCAATAAANNTTACAGCCACTAACTACTAAAAAAAAAAGATAAACATGAACAACAACAACAACAACGCCAAAAAAAAAATAATGTGCAAATGAACAAACTAACACTAAGACAATGTTTTATTAACTTCTATTAACATTGTAAACACAAATTAGAAGAGATACGTAGTGGAAGAGAGAGCGAGAGGGAGTGGGAGAGAGTGAAAGAGAGTGAGTGTGGGAGAAATGGTGTGAGTGAAAAAGATGAAGGCTTTCTTTGTATTTTCGGAGTTCTACACAATTTAGTGGTTTTGTAAACATTCCTAATCACCCAGTGAACAATTTTCTGATGAAACAAATAAAAAAATTTTAAAAAATTTAATTTTTTTTTGTAAAATTCTTAAAAATTAAAAATTTTTTTTTTATCGTTTAATACAAAATAAATAAACTTTATATTCCGACGAGGAAAATTATGTTTAGCATCGGCATTAAAAGTAATCTTTCCACCATTTATAACGGCTTGGTTTATTAACCGAAACATTTGAGAATCACTTGGCTTATTGCAATTGTTCTTAAATATTTTCTATTCATGTCCTTGCATAATGGCTTATTGTTTGCGATTCAATAAAGCCATGTTTTGTTTGTTGGTTTGTTGTGCAATGTTCTTGGTTTTCCTATAAACTTTTATATCCTTTTGGGATATTTTTTAATTTCATTTCTCTTATTTTTTTTTCTTTCCTTTGTTTTCATTTCTTTCAATGTGATATAATTTATTTTTATTGTTTTATTGCCTATTGGGTTATAACACGTTTTCTCTTTTTATTATTATAAACACAGTTATTGTTGCTGTTGATTATATTATGAGCAAGAGCGAGAGAGAGAGAGAGAGAGTGAGAAAGCTTTGTACCCTTACCTATGCTCTCACATAGCTTTATGGCACACACTAAAATTAACACAATTAAATTATTTGTAGCATACCTTAAGGCACTATGACTGCAATTTTGTTTCTTGGCTTTTTTGTTCAACTTAAATTAAAATGTTTTATTTTTAAGGCTGGTTTTTTTGGACTTTTTATTTAAAAGGATTCTTATTCTTTAGCGGGGTTATTATAATGCAGCAGCAGACTAACATTTATTGTCGTTAAAATGTTTAAAACACTTAAAATAATGGCTAGAAATGTTAACACACACACAAAAAAGTAATGTTACTCAAGCAAAAACTCTAAAATCAAGCAAGAATTATAAGAAGTACAGTAGGGAGTAAGACATTATAGTGGCATACATTTAGGCATTTTTGTTTTTATTTTTTTGAAAGTATATCTCAAGGAGCTTTTGTTACAAAGTTTTCTAAAGCATACTTTTAGGCATACTATTAAGGAAAAAGGAATTCATTTCATTTCGTTTTTCTTTATTTTCTTCTTTTGTTAATTAAATTTTCTGTCTACTTGAATCGTAACTATGAAGTTTGTTACTTCCAACCGACGAGACAAAGTAAATGAAATGAAAGCAAAAAATCAATGATTAACCTGATGTTTCATTATATTCTTTGCTTTTTTGGTTCTTCTTTAATTTCTAAACCTTGACTTAATTTATGATACAGCACGTCTGTAGTATTTTGTTTATTTTTATTCTGGATGTAGTCTTCAGCTGCGGCCATAAAATATGGCGTTCGGTAGGTAGCTTTGAGAACATGTACGGCCATATTGGCATACACAAGAACAACCGGCAAACAAGAAATCCATTGCGTACCTTCTAGAAAAGGCAAAGAAAGCAAAATAATTGGGAAAGAACAAGAAGGAACAGAAAACAAAACAAATAAAAGCACAGTTCTCTGTCAACATAATCTCATTAGAAATCTTAGATGAACATGAATACAGACTTCAGATTGAGGCAAAGACAATTCCAGAGAAGCTGTACTACCGCCTTCAACTCTTACTCATTTTGTATGATCCTCAGAAATCCGGTGCAAATATCTTTTAAATACCCATCAGAGTTTCGACATCTCAATCTTCTGCAGGGAAATCAGTTAGCAGTCTTCTGCCGTGGTAATTAAACCTTAACAGAGATGGTCCAAAAACTCATAGCCACAAAATGCCCCGATCTCCCACTCTCACCATATTTGTTCATTCTCTCGTATCTATCTTCCATTGAGGCAGGATTAAGTCCAACAACCATGTCAAGAATCCAGTGCTTTAGACTTCAAATTCCTGTATTCAGCGAAGGCTGACCCAATCACCAACACTTTTATGGCTTTCACAATGCAGATGTTATCGCTCTCAGGAATACACAAGGACCGCATTAGTAGAATCCTAGTCCACAACGAACCTAAAAGCCTTCAAAACTATAAATATCTGTCTGTCTGACCTCCTTCTAAGAGTCTCAACTTATGATTAACCAAGGAAGGGCCTAGCCGACAAGCTTATCTTTCTATTAGGCAGTGTCCCGTAAGAACAGAGATCACATAATAAATGTCAAGTAAGGAAGTAAAATGAGCTGCGTCGTCCTGCCTAGGATAAGTTCAAAGTAGCATTCTAAAAGTTGTTCTCTTCTATCCAGGAAGTGTTAGTCAAGGAGTTGAATTTTTAATTTTATGGCTGTTGGAGTATATCCACCACTAAGCAGTAATTTCAACGTGATGAAGACAGTTCCTGACATCCTAGTCCTCGATAGACACACCGAAGGAACAATCAACACCCAAGCGAAAGGAAAATTAATTTTAAATCCGCTATGATATGAAAAGACTGCAGAATATTTGAAGGGACAGCAGAAAACGGCATAGATCTGCCTATAACTGAAAAAAGTTATTCAAAAACGAAAAGAAATTATGATGCAATGTAATACCAATTCCAAGCAGAAGCCATAGGAAAATACGTTTTTTTTGAACCCTGAAAAAAACTTGCCTAAAAGTCGGCAATAAATCTAAAAGAAAGTGAAGGCAAAAAATAAACTACAGGATAATTGTTTAAATATGTTTGCCATTAAATTAATATCCTTGCCTTTAAGTCCATGCCTTAGCGCTAAATGGTACAATAAGAAAATAAACGAAAAAAGAAAGAAACAGAAAAAACCAAACTAGTGCCTACTTTCAGGCAATCTAACAGCCATTTGTTTTCTTCCCTGCAATGGCTGAGGTATTAGCCAGCAATTAGTATGGCTCATTAATAATTCATTTCAGTTAAAGTTATAAATTATTTCCCCACCACACTCACTCTCCGCCCCCGCCCCCTCTCTCTCTCTCTCTCTCTCCTGCTGTCTCTGTTGGCAAATAAAGCCAAGCAATTAAAGAAAAAAAGCGAAAAAAATTCTGAAACATTTATCTTCTACGGGCCAGTCAGTAAACTGACATTTCCATATGTAAGTTCTTCACGTAAATAACTGTAAATATTGTTTTAGATATTTTTTAAAGCATACTTTTACGTAGAAGACAACAGGTTTTATTTTTGTATGGAACTTTATCATCATTTAATAACATGTCTACCAAATAAATTCGACTGTAAGGGGCGTCCTTCCCTTCCCACTTGATGCCTGTATAAAGGATCCCATTGAGTTTATCGTCTTAGAGGTAGTGAAACCGGTATGAAAATGATATGGACCGAGTATTCATTTCGATTTGTATTAAAACCTCAGAGTCCCCTAAAGACACTGAAATTTGAGAGCCTAACACTTCGGGGAATGAACTTTCAAATACTCCTGTAACCCTTAAAGCCGACGTTGCCACTGAAGTTCATAGTGTTTCCCTTTTAGGTGGACTAATTTTGCTACTACTCTCGCATAAATATTGTTTTAAATCTGGTTGACACAAAGGTTGAGAAGCATTTCTGTTAATTAAAAATATTTCAAATTGCCTTAAACAATAACCATTAGGGCACTTGACTTGACCTCAAAGTCATCAACTGGCTAGCTTAAGAAAATTCATTAAAAATTTCATTTTAAAGTCTCTGCAAGACAATTTCAATGTTATCTTCTCTTCAAGAAAACTAGAACAATAGCTGTGTGCTATTGCTTTGTTTGAATGACTTTTAATAAGTTTTTGTTAAGTTTGGACAATACAGAGTAGAGATTGTCCTCTTTGGTACTTAAAGGCCATGATAAAGATCCTGAACAAATGGTAATTTAAACATTTATTGGCTTAATTTTGAATTGAAAGACAAAGAGAGACAAAGTAGAGTAAGAGAGAGAGAGAGAAAGTGAGACAGAGAGACAGTTTATACAATAACATATACAATATTGTTAAACACACACACATGTATATACAATATCTCTACATGCACACACAAATTGAAAATGTAATAAAATCTGCATGTCAGTTAGATTAGCAGCAGAGCTCCTCCATACATACTCAATGGTACAATATACCACACAAGTCCTTTAGAAGGATACAAATGTAGATAGAAATTTATTGCTTTTTCTTTTATACATACGATACAAAGGCTAAAAATAGAAATCTTGTTAAGAAACAAATAAAAACCAACAAATATATACTTACACTTACAACGTACACTTGCGTTGAGTTACTATTTTATTTCGAGTTACAGAGAGAGCAAATAACCATCATATACACAGATATTGTCTAAGGATTTGGATACAAAAATAGTTTGTAAAAGGATACAAAGGAACGAGTATATAATATTGTCTTAAAAATAGATTGTATCAGCTTTACATGCATATACATTTACAGTCATAAGCAAAAAAATTTTACCCAAAAAAAAAAATTTTTTTTTGTAAAATAATGTTTAAAAAATTATTTAAAAAACTTTTTAAAAATAACAGTTTATATGCCCTATAAAGCCCTGAAGCTCTAGTTTAAAAATTTGTTTAAATTTTTCCAATGTCTTAATTACATAAATAGTTAGAGCAAAAATACTAAACATACTTCGGAATTAATATTCATCATACGCCTTCAAATAAAAAATTAATAAATACTCACTGTTCCTCTTGACAGCATAAGACAAATAATTTTTTTACGTGTGGTATTAGGTTCGTTAAAATGGCAAATGCTTCTTAATGAAGAAAGTCCCACTTAGTCATAGCTTAGGCCCTTTGTAATGCCACAAGTCAGTATCTAAGAACGAATGAACCTCACCAAAGAGAGATTTTCAAATTAGAATACAGAAGAGTAATGGCATCCTAATATTTAATTGCAGATTTATTTTCAATGTCAAACCCTCTATAAGAAATTGGAATACACGTGTTAAGTAAGTAGGTTTCTTAGGTAAAAAGTGTACAGACTGTACGTGGCTACTCAGTATTAAATTATGTTGATAAAGGTACCATTACGAGAGGCCGTATATCTATGAGAGAAAACGGCTTTGATCCCCTAATATCTTTCCGTCTTTTGGTTTCAAGAGGAGTCTTCTTTTATTCTAGTCGCTGCAGCCTAGTATGCTTACTAGATGTTGAGCTCGAGGATTCATGTTCATACTGAACAGAACAAAATGAGAAAAAACTTCCCTCCCAGTAGTCCTCTAGGAAATTTTCTGAAAGTAAATAAAATTACCAATGAAAATCTTTGCGAATCTATCTTTTGTCTTTCGGAGTAAACTCTAACACCGTCACTTATGGGTCAAATTCAGGCACAACAAGGGTAGTATGAGATGCTACGTTGTAAGTAAATCGTCTTAAAGAGGAGATGAAGAAGTGTTCTCTATAGATCGTAAGGAAATATTGAAGTTAGTATTGGACTCCGTATTCCAAAATATTATCCAGCTTCGACGCCTAGAAAGCGGACAGAAAAATGTTGATGGCACTTTGATTATTCTACAGGCTGGGCTGATACAACTCTTGATCACCACTGTCAAGATACCCAATATGCTGGTGTGCACAGGACCATTGAATCAAAAATACGATTGCCTAAAGTACTAAATGAGTGATAGATGAGGAGACGTACAGTAGCCCAGCGTTGGTAGCAATGCAAATGAGAACATTTTCGCTGGGGTCAACTATTGGAGCTGCCCGTCTGCCCATCATAATGCAAAAATTGCGTCCGTAAGTTTCAGTTAGTGACCACAATTTTTTGTGATAATAAAGCTTCAAAGAAGGTTTTGTATTGGGTTAGTAGGCAAGAGTTTGAAGTTCAAACCTTAGCTATGGCAACTTGAAAAATTTTAAAAAATATTTCCTTCAACGACTCTACAGTCTAATTCCCTTAAAGAAACTTCTTAAGTCAGTCCTTCAGTGTAATCCTGAAGGTGTTGGTAATAAAAAGCTAATCCAACAGTTGTTGTTACAAAGAGTACATGGATAACGACGTTATTGACTATCGCAGGGAAGAGCTTATCATGCTAAATGGAATTTTGAGAAATTATTCCAAATTCCATATGATTTCATTGCTGGATTGATAGTGACTCACCACGTATCTTATCACAAACAAAATGTACGAGAAAAAAAAACGAGAAATCCTTAAAAAAAATTGTATAAAAGCCTATGCCAGCATTAAAGCTTTTGTTCAATTGTTGTTAAAATTTTTGATGCCACTGTTAATTTGATTAAAAAAACAATGAAGAAAAAACTAATAAAGCCAAGAACACTTTCTAAAAATAACAACAAGAGAGTCAGCCATAACAATAACAGAGCTATACAAACATACACACACACACACACACACACACACACACATACAAACAATCTTAAGTGGGATCTTATTTTTGTGTTGTCCTGTGTAAACAAAAAAAAAAACAGTTTACTTGTGTAATACTATAAGCCGAACACATACTCTCTCTCTCAAATTTTCTCTCTTTTTCTGTCCTAATGTGTGTGTGTGTGTGTATGTGTAATGCAATATTGACACTCCTTCAATACTAGCACACAAACAAGAATGAAATTTTCTATAAATGTATGCGAGCATAGCATGTAATTGTGTATGTAAGTACACAAGTATTTGAGTATCTTTTTTGGGTTTGTTTTCATACAATAATCGTTAGTTGTTGTTGGTTTTAAAAGAAAAAATTTAAATACAGTGTAGTCTAAAAGTAAATGTCCCTTCTATGTAGGTAATAATATAACTTTAAAGCTGTAAATAGTGGAAGTAACCGTTTTTAAAGGACTTTACTGTTCAAGAAACAAGAAAATTATCAAAGTGTCAGGGGTTTATAAACAATTTTGAATTGAATTGTTTTGTACGTATTTTTGACATTCTTAAGCCAAAAATGAAAACAAATATTTACTCTTCTCTTTATCTCTACCTCTCTCTATCTCACTCTCTCTCTCTCTCTACTCTATCTTCTGCTAACACTTTGTATATAAAAAAATGAAAACTAAATACCAAAAAAACATACGAGGATGGCTTCAACAGTAGATTACTTGGGATAAAGGACAATGGGATACACGAGATTCCTCAATGACCTACAATAACGGTTAGTTGGATGCTCCGTCTTTAACTATCTTCAGTACAGAACGCATAAAAGCTATTATTTTAGGTAATGATTAGCCTCAAGCCTACGTAATGAGAGTCAATAGACAGTGTCAGTGCCTACACTGACCTCTTCTGTTTCGAGAAGAGAGCCATTATTCTGTGGCATTCTGTTTCGAGAAGAGGGCCACTATTCTGTGGCATTCTGTTTCGAGAAGAGGGTCACTATTCTGTGGCATTCGTATGGATCAGGAACTAAGAAAAAGATAAGAAGAAGAGTAGTTGATTTCAAAGAAAACTATTCGTAAAAGAAGAAACTTGTGAAGCCTTTTTTAATGGCAGTCTAAACCATTATCCGCCGTAGTCTTGAATGTAGTGTGTTAGTTTATTAGACGTAAGGCCACGTTTCAAACCCCAAGCCAGATTCAAAACGAAATATTTCTTCGGAAACTGCCTTTAAGCAGATTTCTGGCAAAAACTCTGAGAAGAAAAGAAAGTTTCTTAGAAAAATCTGTAATTACCCTCGTATATAGGTAAAGTTCTTTTCCTTTCTTTGAATTTTTTTACAGTTTTTTAGCCTTAAAATTAAACGAAACGAAATGTAAAGAAACATTGTGTTTCTTTTTTTATCTTTAAGTAACCACAGCCTCTGTATGTCTTTAAAAAACGGAAGACAGAAGAAGGAAAAAAAATGAATTTTTATTGGCAACAGTTTCCATTTTCTTTTTTACTTTCTGAGAAGGTTTTATTAGATTGTGTTTATTTGTATTCCTTCAATTCTATGATTGTGTTTGTTTGTATTCCTTCAATTCGTTGTTTTTCCGAAATTTGTTCCTTCCAAAAGGACTTCTGTAATTATGTGTGTAATCCTTAAATAGAAAATTTGTTTAGAAAGCAATCGCTTTACTCATATCGTTAATATAAATCAACAATTTTCTCCTGTTAATGTGATTTTGTCTGACTGATAAATAAAGAAGCAACGAACAGAGATTTTGTTTCTCTCTCTCTCTCTCTCTCTGTTCTTTAAGTTTTTCTTGGAAATCAGCATTCGTGCTACAAAAACGGCAATACCAATCATCATACGCAATAAAATCAAGATTTAAACTTGGGGGGCTAAAAAGCAAATGAGAAATAATTTTTTTTAACCTTAAAAGCAGGAAGCTTGTATAGAAAAATATTTCGTAGAACTTCTTCTTTTTCAATAAAAACAGAAGTAATAAGTATTGTAAGCTTTTAGGCGTTTAAAAATTCTTTAAACATGCCATAAACAGTTGATAACTGCAGGTGATGTGCATTACTAAGGGGTGAGAAGGTTGTATATTAACAGAGCCGTCATACTAAAGCTTTTTCTTTCCCAAGTAGAGTAAAGAAAGGTTTTTGATCATTCACGAAATGGCTAGAGAATACTGCCAGTTCGATTCCAAATTGCTTCCAATATGAATCACAAATCAATGCCGACGTTTTTAGTTGAAATTTTCGCAAGTAATTCCAAACTGCCAGGAAAGCAATGAACAACTGATTGAACTCGAAAGGGTATAGTACAAGTCTTTAGCCAGGATTACTATCCAGATTCAACCACCAACTTTCTTGTGTGGCCTTCATTTTACACATGAGTGACAGGACCTACAGTTTAATTTTAATTTCGAACAACAGTTTTGAAAACATTTCGTGGCGGTTTATTTTTTTTTTTTTCGTAAGACTGCAGACAGGAAGTTGTATTTCGTATGAGCTGGCGATTGAACTGCAGAACTAATAAGCCAACAAGCTATCTACTAGTTTTCGGTGAGATCCTTACCAATCAAATACATAAATTAACTCATAAGGATATCTCTGTTTTCTTTTGTAGCTGAGTTAAATCGATAGAAGTGGAAGGCAGTAAATCCCACTTCATATGCCAACGGCGGTGTGGGAATTTCTCATTCGATGCACTTAACAAAGCATCTGAAATCGATAGCGTATCACTAGAATTGAGTAAGGGGTAGGCTTATGGAAAGACCAACTTACCAGCAAATGCCTTCTGTAAAGATTTCAGTTGGTTTAAGTGGAAAACGACTACATATTGCCTATTTCATTGGCCATTTTTAGCTCAGCGCTGACTTTTTCTCATTTGACTATCATATTTTATGATAGTTTTACTAACCGAACTATCTAAGTGGTCATTCAAATCCTTCAGTCAGGATTAAGATTTAGCTTCTCGCACCACTTATGTTGTGTGTGTTAGTTTTATACATGAGTAGTGGGACCTGCAGTCGACTCTGAACAAAAGATTTTTGGAAAACTTTTTTTTGCAATTTTATTTACTCTTAAAGTTTCTGACAGAAATCTGCTAAGATCAAGTTGCCGAAGAAATATTTTTCATATTTTCGTTTAAATATGAAGTCCAAGTGCTGCTTATCTCGATCGGCATCTATGTCCACTCAAATGAGCCTTGTCACTCTCTTCTATCCTCACGTATTACAAGCTTGAACAATATTCTCTTGAATTTAAATTCAATACTGCAATAATATCACCCCTGAGTTCAGTTTCTATAACGAAAACTGTGCAACAAAATTTATTCGTGCACACTCCTTTTTTAAATTTGTATCGTGCATCCTTTTTTTTTTTTTTTTTTTTTTGATTATTTTTTAAAAAGTAATTCTATAAAGGAATACTAAAACAATTGCTTTATACAATACATAAGTATAACTAAGTGCGTGGGAGTGTGTGTTTGATAGAGAGAGAGAGAGAGAGAGGCTGAAAGAAAGACAGAGAGAAAGAAATGTTATTTCATTTCATTTTACTGATTATCATAAAAGCAATAATAACACCCACACCATGTCACTGGCACCACTCTTATTTGTGTTACTTTACTTTTTATTGTTTTAAAGGTACACGTACGCATACACATATATAGATATGTATGTATATGAAGGGATGTATGTATACATGTATGTATGTATGTGTTTATTATATTTTTATGTTATTGCCATATAACTGACATGCTGTAAAGTTGTTTTTTTTTTTTTGAAATTTATTTTCGTTGTTATTGTTATTGTATAGAACAAACACTACTAACATCGTCAACAAGAGAGAGAAAAGAACCTGCCAGGCAACAAAAATTTGTTCATAAACACACACACTCAAAACTCATACTCATACCGAAAGTTATACTTATACGTACGTACACTACATTGACAATTACAGTGAAATGCTGATCATATGAGTACATTAGTGTGGTAAATATTTAAATGCCAGTTGGCTACTGTTTCTCTGGTGTGTGCGTATGTGTGTGGTGTTTTTTTTTTCACTTTTTTAAAAATCCTCTAACAGGACTTTAGTAAAAAGTTGGTTTATTCGGTTGGTTTGTCACTTTTTTTTTAGTATTGGGTTTAATAAAAAGTAGCAAGGATTTTTGTTTACAAAATAATTTTTTCGATATCTAAAATACAACAACAAAACAACAGTAATATTCTAGAAGTTGCCGGAAAGAAAATAAATGAAGTATAATTAGAGCGACTGGTTAGTCTACATAAAGAGTGGAATTTAACCAAAAGATTCATATTCACCGCTCATAATTTTTAAGCATTCCATTGCTTGTTGATGTCACTATTGAGCAAGAACTGAGTTTCAATGCTGAATACCATTTTATTGGAAAAATCAACGTTGAAAGCCTATTGCTTAAGCATCTAAATAGCCCATTTGCGACGCTGTGTATGGTTAGCCGGGTTTAATTGCTGCATGAGTTGGGTGTTATGCAGATGGAGGTGCAAATTCACACGCAAAATATGCCAATAATGAGCCATAAGATGGCACCAATTGCTGAGAATTTTGTAGAGTCGAGAACGATAAACGATATTTTCAGCCGAGCCAACAAGGCGATAATTCTCTGGACGGAGCAAATTTTCATGCCCTCAAAAAGCGATCACTTTAAACTTTTGCTAAATAAATGTCATTTCAGGTGAAAGATATTTAAACAGCTGACAACTTTTTGACAGACGCATAAGCAAAAAACATCTGCGGCATATCTTATACATGCAGAAGTACATAATTGATCATTACAACCCTTCACTCATGGTTACGACCTAGTGTCTCACACCACTTAGGTTGTGTTTTGTTGTGTTCACTTTATACATGAGTGGTGGGACCTATAGCTTCAGGTCGACTCCGAGCGACAAATTTATGAGAAACTTTTCATGGCAATTTTCATGCACTCTTAGAGTTTTTGCCACAAATCTGCTGAGAGACAGTTGCCGCAGAAAGATTTGTCTAGATTTCGATTTGTTGGAGATGTTTAACGTCTAATAAGCCAACACACTATCTACTAGACTACATCGTATGCATATGGTGACCAAATTGTAGTAGAAATGTCGGAGTGGAAATAATGCTACACTGATCGTATATTTCCAAGGTCAAATGGTAACGAAAAAGTCGGCGTATTAGTGCATCGGTTGGAAGGTGAAGAAAATCTTTTTTTGAGGAGCTTCGAACAACAAACTAGTCTTAGGATGATATTAACCATAAAGCTACGCATTGTCTACGGTATAATAAAATGATGGACGGCCAATGCTACTACGGAAGTCAGAGAATGACTAGAAACTTAGACTTTCTTTTCATCTGACCTAATATCTTCACTTCTCTAAGGATAATTTCCCATTGGCTTTCCATTTGATTTTCACAAACAAGTTCTTTACAATTTTCATTTTAGCATATCCATTACTTTCTTCATGAAAGTGTGCAATAACCTTTTGCATGTATGTATGAGTGTGTTAGTGCATACATATATGTATACATGTGTGTGTAACTGTATTTTGTCTTACATGTCTTAAGTTTAAAGTTATGTTTGTTTTTAAGCTGTCAACATGTTTTTTTCCTTAGAAAATTACATTTTTTTTTTCATTTCTTTTCTTCTTTTCCGATATTTTTAACTTCACTTTTTTTTTTTTTTAATTTCAATCCATAAGAAATGGAAAAAAAATTTTTTTTTCTTACTTTTTTGGCTTTTCTTCGAAGGAAAATATTTTGTATGGAACTTGGACATGATTTGCTCTCTCTCTCATATGAGTTTTATGGTATGTGAGATGAAAATCATGCTTGTTTTTCATCGATACCCATACGTGCTGATGAAGAGAGAGAGAGAGAGAGAGAGAGAGAGAGAGAGTGAGAGATAGAATGAGGAAAATATTGTTTTTACTCCTGTTTTATGTTTATTATTTATGAGTTTTGATATTTTTGTTCATTTTTTTTTTCAATTTTTTTTTCTTTTATTTTTATTATTATTATTTTGTGGTTGTTTACCAAAAACTGAAAACCTAGAGAAAAAAACAAAAAAAAAATGGAGATGAAAATGCCACATACATACATGCATACAGACAAACGCCAACGTAAAAATGAAAATAACACAAATGCAATAAATTATTATAAATACGAGTATGTTATGTACATATGTATGTATGTATGTATGTATGTTATGTATGCATACATACATAAGTAGTTTTTCATTTTAAATCATAATAATATTGTTATTCGTACTCTGTCTTTTCGACTCTCTCTCTCTCAACCACTCCTTTTTGCCTGGATAAACTTTAAAAATTTAAGAAAAAATATTTAAAAAAATATCGTATTTCAATACGATCTGGCAAGTCTATCAGCAGTTAAATATCTTTCATCTGAAAAGAAATTTATTGAATTAAAACCATGCTAATCGATAAATATTTATGTTCCCCTATTGCTCAAGCAAGATTAAAGAGAATTTCCAAGAGACTTGAAGAATTTCTTCATCTTCTGTTACTCTTGACTTCCACAAGAGCATTAATCGTCCATCGTTCTCTGATACCGTAAACAAATTGTAGCTTAATTGTTGATATCATTCTAATACTAGCTTGCTGTTCGCAGCTCTGCAAAAACAGACATTCTTAAACCATCTGTCAACCAGTGCACTAAGATACCAACTTTGCTATTGCCAATTGGCCTTACAAATATGCGGTCAGTGTACCATCATTTCCTTCGTTATTTCCTCTGTAATTCGGCCACCATATGTATACGAAGTTGCCGTTGACTAGTAGATAGTGTGTTGTCTAGTTAGACTTGAGACTGCAATTCATACCTCAGGTCAGATATTTCCAACAGAACGAAGTATGAAAAAATATTTCTTCGGTAACTCCTTCTAAGCATATTTCGGGCAAAAGCTCTGCGTTTGCATAGTTTTAGGTTCTGAACTTATCTCTCATTATTTACAAAGGCTCCCTTTCGCTGTGAAGGCCAGTCGAAATGAAAATTTTCTTATTTTCCTAGTTGTTTAGAAAAATATTGCATAGTTTAAGGCTGTAGTATTAATACAAAATATAACCCGAACCACTGGAAAGATGTAAAATCCTTTAGAAAATATCGTTTGAGAATATTGTCTTACTTGTCATGGAATACACACACCTTTTCTTTCTTTCAACTACCTTATGTACTGATTGATTCTAAATGAATATTATGCCCTTAAATATGCAGCAGTTTGTTATACGCCCTTATCCTTATGGAACAAGAACTGCTGTGGACCAGCTAGATGGATAAAGTATAGTAGTGACTGACAAGACTTTAGATCGTTCTAATGATGGCATAAATCATTGGAATTTTTAAATATGTTGCATACATTTAGGTTAACAAAAAATAAATTTCTTTTAGGTGAAAGAAAGCAATTTTAACTTTGAAAATAATTTAATAATTCAATGCCATATCAAATATAATCGGAAATTTTGTTCGCTTATAGTGTACAACATTTCAACTGCAGTTAAAAATTTAATTTCCGCCTTAATATAGGCAGTTAAATACAGTTTCTTATGCATTTCTTTTAAAAATCCATAAAGAATGTCAAAGCGAATGGCTTGTTTTTTCATTAAAAACGTACGTGTTTTTATTGCATTGCAAAACAAAACTATTCCTTAATATTAATGGCTTAGTTTTAATCTAAAAAAATAATAACTTTCAGCCTTAAAATAGGCAACGCTTTACTAATTATTTTAAAGAAATTCTTTAAATGGTCATTTAAGGTCGTACAGAGATCACCTTTAGTTTTCTTTTAATTTTTTTATATTTTTTTTATAGATTACGCCCTAAAATATGCTTCCACTCATAAATGTGTATTTAACATTATTTTGTTTTTATTGTTGTTTTTTTTTTGCTGTTGGTGTTGTCGCTTTGTTCACATCGTTAATTGTATTAATATTCCGCACAATAAATTCCGTTATATGGTGGTGTGTCCTCAATATTTTTTTGTTTTCATTTTTCTTCTTCTTATCGTCTGTCTTTATTGTTTTGTACTGTTTGTAGCTTTAATTCTACTACTTGTTGTCTGTCGCGTCAGGTTAAAGACCGTTTGCTTATTTTTAGCCATGGTTCATTGGTTGCTATAACTGGTAAACCTAACCACTACTATTTTAGACAATTTCTTTTTTCCATTTTAGTTTTTGTTGTTGTTATTGTTTTTTTTAGCTATATTTCATATTTACAATAATTACACACAATATATACCTACCCATCATATTTTATTATAGCTCGTATATCATATTTCATACTGACAGTCTATCACTCGGTCTGTCTGTTTGTCTGTCTACCTGACGGTCATTTATTTATTGGAAATTTTTCAGTTTTTTCCCCATTTTTTTTATCATTACGTTTGTCTACGCACTTTATAGCGGCGGTTCACTACAGGTGGTAATAATGTTAGTTTCAAAAAACATTGCCAACTTTTAGGCACGCTTTTATTTTTAAATCCTTTATAAGCTGTTGGCAGGGCTTTATAATAAAATCCACATTGTTTAGTTAAGGTTTACATTAAAACATTACATAAAATAAAAATTGAAGCATACTTTCAGGTACAGAAAAATTTGTAATATTTTTCCAGACATCTTAGTAAATAGGCCTCAAATATTTGATAATATTTTGCAATGTTTTAAATGGAAATCAAAAAGATAATTTAATTAAATATACTTAAGAGATAAAAATTTAATTTTGGTTTGAAATTAATCAAATACTATAGCCTACTATTAGGCATTAGCTAAGCTATAGACCTCCAATATTTTAAGAAATAAAACTTTCTTCTAAACGAAATTATATTATCTAAGGAGACGTCACTAAAACTTAATAATCGTAAATCTTAGTGAAGTTTTAGACTTTCAAACAAAGAGCAAAATAATGGCATATTTTCAGGATAAAAATTTAAATAATTTTTTTTTTTATAAATTTTGTGATGAAAAACACAAAAGCAAACTCCGAGCATGTTGGTATGTCTTCAAATAAAGCAACGCAATACTTTATTGGGTGGCCATGCAAGTCAAGCAAAGAAGACAATTAGTCCAGTAGAGCTCAGCAATACTGCACTTGATCTCATTTGGACAGCGAAGTTGAATTTCTTTGTAGATTGATAAAAGGATAAGCTGTTTAACTGTGGCGTTTGAAACACCGAGCAACAGCTGCTGATATTCCTATGTTTTGGAACCCATAAACTTCAGTGTGCAATCTACGAGGTGTAGTTGGAATATTTTAAGAAAACTGTACCCATATTATATTGATGGCTTACTGGTACAAAATTTGACAACTGCTTTGTATTGTAAGTCTCCATTATACTTAAATTTTCCTTAATTTTTATTTTTATTTTTTTGTAGCCTATTTTTAGGCGTTTAAACCATATAATAAAGTAATTAGATGAAACAACAGGTATTTAACAGTCGTTTTCATCTGTTACAGGTCAAACTATACGATTTTCGTGTTGAGTTGCGTTTCCAATAGTTACTCATAATGTGTAATCCCTAAGGATGGTGAGTAAATATAAAAGGGGAAGCGGAGGCAAATGGTTTACAGAAGTAAAATTTATTTGTTTAACATTCGATTTACCATTTCTTGACACTCTATACACACATGTTGTATGCCACAAATATACAATAATAATGCGTTACAATACGAACGACAACATACCGTGTGTACACTCACGAACATTTTTTTTTTATTAAAAATAGATAGAATTACATTGGGCCCCCGTGCTCCCTCCCCCTGGTATTGGCGTAATTATCAAATGACATAAATAAGTATTTTATCATTTATATGGAAAAGAAAAAGAAGAAGCAGACAAAATCAAAGAAAAAAGAGAGAGCATAACATAAGGGGCTCTACTAAAAATATCTACAAAAGGGATGGCCACCGTTACCACTAACCGATGGTATTTTATATGGAAACTCTAATAATAAAAAATAAAAAAAAAAAATAAAAAACAACAAGAAAATGAAAAAATAAAAGGAAATTTATTGTTAATAAATTATTATTTTAACAATCGATAGGCAACAAACAAACATATCAACTGTCTGTTTAGAGTGGGCGTTGTGGATGTTTTCTGATGGAGACCTAATGACCAGTTTACTGGGGGGTTTATATGCTCATAATAGGCATCAGCAGAAGGCATAAGAGGTTAAAAACTTTGAAATGCTTAATTCTAAAATAAAAAAGAATATAATATAAGCTATTAAAGCCCTAAAATAGACTACAATTTCTGTAAAGTTTTTTTTTTAAATGGTCGCATATTTTTCGTCCACTCATTTAGGGACTGAACGGGGTACCCTTTTCAACTTGAAAAAGAAATACAAAAGGCAGAATATAGCAAGACTATCTGACAGTCAGGCTGACATTCAAACACTCAGCTCTTATGAGTGTATATCGAACATGTGTATGATAGAAAGGGAGTATCTTGAGAAGCTGAATCAACTAGGTAGGGAAAACCTAAGCTGGTTATGTGGAATCCTCAGCTAGAATTAAGCAAATAAACTTGCGAGAAGAGGAGCTTTCATTCTGCGGACGGGACAAGAACCCTTCTGTGGAGTGATAGCGAATGAATGGAGAAGTAAAGCATAGGAACGTATTCTTAAAATATATGGAAGTGAACACCTCTTCTGCGACGAAGAGGAGTCTATTAAAGTTCAAATTAAAGAAGTTTCTGCAATTTTTTTAACGCCTTGTTTTATTCTGTTTTTTTTTTTAAGAAAGTATAGGCATTTGAAAGTCATGGTCTTATGCTGTGGACACACAAACTATCAGTTTTCTTTGGTTTTCTACATTTTCTTTAAAATTCGTATTTAAGTTGCCTTGGTTAGCCAATGTCCTTGAGTTTATTTTCCGTCTTTTTAAATTCTCTTACGAAACAATTTCTTCTTTTTATCTTTCGTGGCTTGTGTGCAAATGCTATTAACATGGCAACTGTTATGCTTATCCTAGAAAATTATTTTATTTTTAAAGAAATAAAAACAAAAAGAGAAACAAAAGGAAAAACAAAGAAAAATAATTGTGTATTCATTTAAAAAAAAAAAAAAAAGAAATTATGTTGTCTCAGCATTGTTAATTAGTTTTTATTTCTATTTTCTCTCTCTCTCCTCTCTCTCTCTCTCTCTCTCTCGCTCTCTCTCTTTGTTTTTTTTCTTTCTTTGCTTATTTCATTCCTGACTAAATTATTAATTCTGCTTGTGTAAATATTTTACTTTTTTTTACCTGTGATCCAAAACCAAAAAAATAAGAGGGAAAGACAGCAAAAAAAAATTCCATGAGAAAAGAAAAGATTTCTTAACACCAGTTTGGTAGTACAAGAGGAAGGTATGCTCATTAGTATAAGCTATGTTCAGTTTATTAACAAAGAAAAGAAAAATTCTTTGAATATTTTTGAAAGGCTTACCTTCCCTATTTTAGTTGAAGGCTTTTCCTTTCTTTGTATTGTGGGTGTTGTTAACCAAAAACTTTGTCTCATTTTCTTCAGTTTTTTTTTCTCTCACAATTTATGGCCATCATGGCTGTTGTTGCTGCTGTTATGGCTGTTGTTGCAGCATATTTTAATTAAGTTTCAAAATGATAGAATTTTATTTAAAATAACATTCGTATACAAAGTTTTTAAATCGAATTTAAAACTTTTTCGTTTTCGTTTTTTCTTCTGCTGAGTTTTTCATTTTTTTTTTTTCAATGGAAAATTTTATTTTTAGACTCAAGAATTTCAAGGAAAAATAAAATAAAAATAATGACACGCTCAAGTCTCTTAAAATGATGACCTACTTCTGTGTACTTTCGTTTCTTTAAGAAACAATCAGAAATTAATCCCGAATTAATCAAATTTTTCCAATTGACTAGGCCATTACACTATTGTAATAAGTTCTAGAATGATAGGGTTGCCAACTTTCATTGGATAAGAGAAAAAGTTCTCGGTGAAACTTAAGTGAACAAAAGAATTGTATGTAGGTCCCACTGCTCATGGACAAAATTAGCACATCGACCATGGGTGGTGTAAGAAGCCAGGTTGTAATGACCAATCAAGTTAATACCAAGAAGTGTTTAAATTTTATTAGCTAACAGGCATATCTCTGCGACCAAGAATACGTTATAGATTGAAACAAAATTGATGCGATGGACCATCAATGAAGGTGCATCACCAAAAAACATTTGTAATATCCACCACACCGTCTATAATTCAGGGCTTATCATGTCGTCATCATTAAAAGAAAGCCTACTTTTAGGTTTAATTTCAGATTTTAATTTAAAATTAAAGTCTACTTTAAGGCTACTTCGAAACTTGTCTGTTTTCGTTTATATTTTTGGCTTCTATTTATTTTTCTATGAATAATCGATGAAATTTTATAACTGAAACAGAGACATCACACCACGCTGGCAATTAGGAGAAAATAACTCTAAAAAGGCTGACTCTTTAAAGATAGACAACTACTCCAGAGCCACACAGTTATAATCGTCTCTTTGTCTTCACCGAGAATGTTACCAGAAACGGGTTATCAAGCCCGTATTACTACTCATCACCAGATCAGATAGATCTTTCTTCTGAATGTTGGGATATTTTACTCTCCCTGGCAAACAGAGGTTGAGGTAATGGCCTCCGGCACTGATTCTGCTGAAGAGACTTCCGACTACTAGCATTTCCATCTTGGGTACTAGTCAGGAATATTTTGCCATTTCTGGCATGTGACAGCCATCTGAGGTTCATTTCACAACAGGACTGGAACTAGGACAGGGCTTTAGTAACTGTACAGAACAATACAATATAGAAGTAGACTCTCGTTATATACGAATTGTCATCGAGAATGAAGATGAAGCTTTGGCAGCTGAGCACGTATGGAGGCCTTTTGTGATGCCACGGGTAAGCGCAGTCCCTGTACTGACCGCCGATTCCACTGAAGTGGAGTGCATTACAGGTGCTGAACCCTGTTCAGAGTAAGACTTGAACCTGGTAGTGAAATGAATTAAAGCAGCCAACGAAGTAAATCAAACAACAAAACACTTTTGGTATTACAGTAACATTGATCATGAAAGAACAACGATAATTAATGGAGGAACAGCCTGAAGGCTGACCACACTGAAAAGTAACATTATGTGGTAGCTCTTCGAAGGATTATACTTTCGATGAAGTTAGTTTTCAGTCGATTGGGTTCTGATTTACCTAATGAGAGTTGGCACCTACAAACAAGGCTCTGTTATTCCAAAGGCAAGATAATTTGTAAGGGCACAGCACGCCTATATATATAACGCTTATGGCGAAAGATGCGGAGTTTCAATATTTCGAATTGAATTGTCCTTAGGCCCGCGTTCTTTAAGTTCTGTAACTTTTTCAGTAGCAGTCGCTATTGCTTAAATTTCTATGAGAAAATTTCTGCGTGACAATCATTTTGTAGACCAAGTTTGGCGCAGTAATTTAAGGAAGGCACACTTCAAGCCTTTTAGCCACCAGAAAAAACAAAAAAAAAAAAATGACGAACTGAACAGAGTAGAACAATACGAAGTAATTGCGTGTAACAAACAACAATAAGAACAAAACAGCAACAACAACAACAAAAAAAAAATATAATTTCAGTATCATTATGAAAACAACAACAACAACAACAAGAACAATAAAAACTTATTCTATTCAAACAACAAAAAAAAAACTCATACAAATACATAAACATCTGGTTACAAATACTCTCCTTTTTTTTTTTTTTGGTGACAGAGAATAACAATAAATATAGTCTGTTGTTCGTATGTATGAGTGCGTCTACATTTGTATTTAGCAATCCATATTACAATTAGAATTTCTAAGCATAAGCAAAAGAAGGTTGAAGGACATTTAGAGAAATATTTACTTGCTCTCTAACACACACTCATACAACCACACCGAAATGCTTACAGGAAAAATGTTTCGTAAAAAAACAAAACAAAACAACCAGTAAACAATTCCTCTTCTTCTTATCACCAACACAATGACACTAAAAATGTTTCGTAAAAACTCATTTTGTAATAGTAGTGTGGCGGTTTTGTAAACGCCTGTTAGAGAGCAAAACGGAAAGCATTTCAAAAAGATTACTGTGTGTGGTCATTGTTGTGGTAGTAGATACAGATGTATGCGTGAACGTATGGGTTATTCCTTTTTGGGGGTTTTCAAAACAGACAGTTTTGTAAGGTTGCCAGAGGTTAATAAATAATGTTTTCCAAGATATTGCTCGTTGAAGCCGTTTGTCTTTTTTTTTAGTTGTTGGTGTGGCTACTTTAAAGGCTGTGCCTACTGGGAGAATCCCCTTTTGTGGGCAGTAAGAGGTGCTCTTAATCTGTATTGAATTACCCTTTAAAGTTTCTTTCTATTCGATCAGGCAGGCTATCTAAGGATTATCCTGAATAGTCTGATGCATGACTGAAGACATGCTCTCAATATGTATTGAGTTTCCCAATAAAGTCCCGTTCAATTCAATAAGGCAGGCTAACTAAGGTTTTTCCTGAATAGTCTGATGCATGACTAAAGAGGTGCCCTTAATCTATGTTGGGTTTCCCAATAAAATCTCTTCCAATTCAATTAGGCAGGCTACCTCAGGTTATTTTTGCATAGTCTAATGAATGACTAAAGAGGTTTCCCTATAAAGTCTCTTCCAATTCAATCAGGCAGGCTACCACAAGTTATTCCTGAATAGTCTAATGCTTGACTGAAGCCGTGCCCTCAATCTATATTGGGTTTCCCAATAAAGTCTCTTCCAATTCAATCTGGCAGGCAACCTCAGCCGGATGCATGACTGAAATTCCTTTCTATCGTGTCTGCTGAAAAGGAGAGTACACCGTTTCAAACGCTTTTTCCCACTACCACTCAGAAAAGTTATGGCCTCATCAGCAGTTTATGTACCTTCGCATTGCCTTTAACCTCCACATGATCAGTTATACAACAGAGAGTGGCCCTACTTATTTTGCCCAGATAGTACTGATAGGCCTATACTGCCCTCATGTTAACCTCAGACGGACCAAGTATGTAGGTTTGCTTTTAAAACCCATAAATGGGTAACCCTTTCAAGAAATATTGTGTATGAGTAGGAACCAGTGTGTTAGGCTGGATATTTATGATTTAAATTCGTCGAAAAAAGCGTATGTAAGAGTGTGTTTTCATGTATGTATGTATGTATGCGTGTTTGCAGCTTAAAAACTACTACCTTTTTAACCTACTTCCACTATACAAAATATGTGTATGTGGCGTGCAGAAATTTATTTTCCTTTTTGACTTTTCATTATTATTTTTTCATTTCTCATTTCTTTTTTTTTTCTTCCCCCATTCCATACTATTTTCCTTTGTTTTATTTTATTTTTTTCGTATTCAAGCCTCTGCGTATGTTTATGTGTGAGTGTGCGCGCGTTTTTTTTTGTGTCTACGTCTGCATGCGTTTTGTATTTAAATTTCGTATATTAAAGGGGGGCGTTATTTTTATATTGCGTTTAGGCCATGTTTATAAACTTGTTTTCAGAGGTATTTTTAACTTGGCTGGCTATAAACAGCAAAACTAAAAACAAAAACAAAAAACTACATCACGTAGTACCTGAAAATAGTGAATAAACGTATAAAAATAGAGAGAAAAATAATGAATAAATATACTCGCACAATACATATATAATTACCACATTAGTATAGCTGAAGAAGAAATGGACGCTATGACTAGCTATGTGGTACACTGTTAGAAAAAATTTCTGTCGCTTACGAAATGAAATTTTCTTATTAGATTATGAATTATTTCATCTTTTTTTTTTTGTCAGATTTTGTTCTTCTGCCAGGATTACAAATCTTGCCTCTCACATCAGCTATATTTTGTATGATAGATTTATCCACGACTGATGGAACCCATAGTCTATCGAGGACTCCGAACGACAGATTTAAAAATTTCTATTTAAATTCCGAGTTTTTGTTGTCAGAAGACAGCTAAAATTCGATGAAAGAAACATTTTCCCAAAATTCTTTACTTTTTGTAGATGTCAAGCTAGGGTTTGAACTCAGAAGCTATCGTCTAATGAAGCAACACACTACCTTCTTGATTACAACAACTCCTACATATTCCTGCTTATTTTCCACATGAAAAACCACAAGCTCTAGTAACTAAAAGGCAACACGAGCTTTCCTTAGTAACTCCGGCGGAGTAAAGAATTAG
Source organism: Sarcophaga bullata (assembly GCA_005959815.1). Taxonomy (NCBI): domain Eukaryota; kingdom Metazoa; phylum Arthropoda; class Insecta; order Diptera; family Sarcophagidae; genus Sarcophaga; species Sarcophaga bullata. The sequence continues at coordinate 92,326 of QOCX01000113.1, forward strand.
ATGCTGCTCCTGCATCCTTGTGAAAAAGACCATAAGATAGGCAGCATTTCTAACAAAGTTTCGAAAAATTTTAAAAATTTCCAATCTTGTCATCAACTAACTTAAAAAAAAAAAACAAGAGAAAGAGAGGGAAAGAGTGGCAAATAATTTTTTATTACAATTAGAATCAGCAGAAACTTAAATTGAGTAAAACTTATATCGCGCGTCCCTATGCAAAGCAATCCCATTCCGGCCTTTTTACCTCCTTGTCACAATTAGGCTGAGTATTGAGGCAGCAACCTTTTTAACCATATTCGACAATAGTACCAACAGATTCTGTTTCGAGAAATAGTAGTCAATAGAAAACCTCAGCACCAAGCGTGCAATCGTACAATCGTACAAGCCAACACAAGCATATAGTCTGGATGAAAAAAGTACCATTTCAAAAAGTACCAAATAAAAAATACGAATACATACATACATACATAATTGGCCATTACAACCCTTCAGTCAGGATTACGGCCTAGCTTCTCACACCACTTATGTTGTGTGTGCTAATTTTATACATGAGTGGCGGGACCTACAGTTTAAAGTCGACTCCGAACGACAGATTTTTTTGAGAAACTTTTCATGGCAATTTTGTTTACTCTCAGAGTTTTTGCCAGAAATCTGCTGAGAGGAAACCGCCGAAGAAATATTTTCTTCATATTTCGTTTTCGTTTTTGATGTCTGACCGGGGGGATACGAACCCTGGCCTTTCGTCTAATAAGCCAACACACTACCTACTAGACTACGGCGACTAATACGAATAGTACTCTTTATTCCAGTGGGCAAGAAGAAAGGTATGAAGCAGCAAAGTGTTAACTAGAAAAGTACTAATTTAAATAGTACCAATGCAAAAAATTAACAAACAGTTTATATTAAAAGTACCAAACAAAAAAGTACCAAACAATAAAGTATCATTTTGAAAAGTTAAAATTTTAGCATAAAAAAAAAGAATTGCTTCAAAAACAGTTTATATAAGTGCCACTGGAAAAAGTGCCAATCAAAAAAGTACCAATCAAAAATGTACCAAACAGAAAAGTACCATTTTTTAAAATTAATATTTTAGCACAATAAAAGGATCGTTTATTATGAAAGTAGCTTTAGCAACAGGTCGTCATCAATCCATTTTAATTTTGAAAACTTTAAAGAGATTGCATGTATAATACAGGATATGTACTCACTGTACCTGTAAAGGAAACCATTTTGGCGGTTCATAATTTTATAAAATATTATACGTGACTGCTTGGTATAGCACTTAGTTGTGATATACAGTAAAATATCCATATAAAGGACTTATAACATAATACAAGCTTTTCAAAAGCCATTGAATGTAAAAATTCCAAGGAAATATTTTTTTCTCTTGCTGTCTGTAATTATTTTTGTTGATTATTGATATAAATTTTCTGTTGTCGTTGTTGTTATTGGTGATGTTTTCAAATTTCTTTTGCATAAAGTAAGGGGCAAAAAGGAAAGGGGGGCGGTGGTAAGCAATGTATAATAATAGTACGTCAGAGGTAAATAAATTGAAAAATATTTGCCTGCGTTTATCACCAGACACAAGAAGAGGTGGTTCTCGAATAGAAAAAAACAGAAAATAGGAGGCAAAAGGGAACAACAATAGTTATTATATAGCCTTGTAATAGAAAATGGAACCTAAAAAATATAATTTATTTGGTTAATGGCCATAATAATAAAAGGAAAGCCAGTGAAAGTCAGCCAACAACATATACGGATGGATGGATAATTTAAGCAAAAAATTCTAACACACAATGATTTTAAATTAAAAGGTAATTTTCTAATGGCTTCTAAAGGCATTTCCCAATGTAAAGCACTAACTAAATGCCTACTTTAAGGCTATGAGAGAGAGAGTGGGTATATGTCTCCAATACACTGTTGTTATATGAAGTATGGTATAAATAACAATGAAACTTTTTCTTTTTTTCTTTTTGGTCTGTACGTTAATAATTGCTTTTGTGGGACATAAAAATTTAAAAGTTATTTATAAATATCGTATAAGAATATCAAAAACATTTCAAGTATATTTTTAGGTTAGCAAAACTGTTGTAATTATAATACTAAAAAAAATGTCATTGCATAAGTTTATGGGGGGTTATTTAAAAAGTTTTTTGCAGGGAAAATGTTTTCAAAATGTTTTGTTAACTGATAAACATCGAAAAAACATTTTGTGTATATTTATTTATTTATACAATCTATTTTTACTTTCATTTTTAATAGCATACAAAAAATAAAGCCTACTCTAAGGTTTACTTAAGCATTTGTTTAATAATGTTTGGAAATAAAATCATGACATTAGAATTGTATGATGTTATCAAAAGGTTATATTGAAAATGGTCTGCATAGTGTTCAATAATAATTCAATGATTCAAAATCCTAAATAATATAAATTTATAGACTACTTTCAGGCCAACACAAGCAGTTATTTTAGGTTACTTTAAAAATCATTTACCCACGTATTGTATGATTTCATATAAGAAGTACATAGGAAATGGTAAGCGTTCAGTTCAATAGCAATATTTAAAACGTAAATAATATATAAATAAAGCCTACTTCTAGGCATACATAAACAATTTTTTTTGGAAATATTTTAAAACAAAATCATGTCACAAGAATTGGATGATTTTATATAAGAAGCACCTAGAAAACAGTCTGCGTTTTATCAAATTCAATTCAATAGCAATATTTGATATTTCATAAATAAGCAAATAAAGCCTACTTTTAGACTTATATAAACAGTTATTTTTGTGGCATTTTTAAAAGAAAATCATGGCCGTGGTATAGCATAATTTTTTATAAGGACTATATTGAAAAAGGTGAACGTTTTAGAGACTATAATTCTATAGTAACATTGAAAACTTAAATAATATAAAATTAAAGCCTACCCTTAGGCTTACACAAACAGTTATTTTGTTGTATTTTCACACAAAAATTATTGCTTAAGTATTGAATGATCCTGTACCTCAGATAATTTAATTCCATTGCAACTAATTTAAAATAATAGCTGATATGTGATGTGGATAATTAAGTAACAATATTACCTTTAGGGTACTAAGCTAGATCCTGAAATAGATCCTAGTTTTTAGGATATGAACGGAATTTTTCTTAAGTAAAATTATCGTATTAGCTTAACAGTCTTGAAAACAATTTAAATCTATCAACTTTTTCACTTTCATAATTACCTTCCCTTTTCACTTTAAAGGCATATTTTCAGGCGGCCTCGTTTAATCGCTAACAAATATCTTAAAAATATTTGATATATAAATACTATGAACCTTATTATCAAATATAGTAATGGAATTAAGTCTATGGTGCATAGGAACTAACAAAAATTCATGCTAACAATCACTTTTTCATTGCCTACTTATAAGGGTTTTAAATATTACATTGCCTAATTTAAGGGTTGTGAAGAACAATACTTTAAATTTGATTCCTATTTAAAAGTTACTGAAAAACTGTTTATTTGGGGGTCATTTCAAAAAAAAAAACAAAACAAAAATTATAACAATTTCAAGAACAGCAGGAAGAAAAAAAATGATTTTCCCCTTCCATTTAGGTCTAAATGCCTGAAACGCCTTTTTTGTATTGCGTTCATCATTTCAACACTTACTTTTATGTGACAATTTAAACTTCAAAAATTTAATTAAGACACTATCAAATTACAAAAGCCCCCATGTCTCTAGGCACAAACACACTTAATTTTTATACCCCTTTAACGCTGTTCGTTTTTTTTTTTTTTTTTTTGTTTAAATTAATAACACTTGATGAGAAGACAATAATAATTTTTATGAAAAACAGTAGCAACAGCAGTGACAATAGCAGTAGCAGCAACCAGCAGCAACAGTAGCAGCAACGTTAGCGGTAGTAGCAATAGCATTAGCTAAGCCAGTTTGCCAAGCAGAAGTAATAAAATACCTTCGAATGAATGAATATTCCCCTCTTTTATTATTAAAAACTTCCCAACATGATTACAAGAGAGTTGTACTTGAGTTTTACACCCCTTTTATGTTTTAACCTTAGGGGGGACACTCGGTACACTTCATGTATGCATATGTATATTAAACGCGTGTTGTGTTGTGACAGTGTTTGATTGTCTGTGTTAAGATATGAGCGATATGCTCTTTAACAAAAAAAAACAACAACAAATTCTAGAAAAATAAACCGTAGGGAAAAAAGAAGATCTGAACTGAACTGCAAGCCTACTTAAAGAATAAATAGGGAGAATAAGAAAAAAAAAACAACAAAAACATTAACAATAAAAACAACAACAACAAGAAAAAACCATATGTAACCCCTATTTAAGAAGGGAAATAATACCGGAGAGAAAAAAAATTAAAAGTTAAATGATGACAGCAATTGGAAACGACTTTCGGAATGCCCTAAAAGCTTACCAAAAAATATTTAAAAAGAAAATAAGAAAATTTTAGAAAAAAAATAGTGCAAAGCACCTAAAAGTAGGCTGTTTAATTATTAAAGCGTATAAAATTCCTTTCTTTAAAAAGAAATTAAATTTTATTTAAATGATGGAACACTTGAATGGTTTTAAGCCCCTTAAGATAGGCAATATTTTTATATACATTTTTTAAATGAACCATTTTGCGATTAAATATGCCTTCTACGCCAAGTTTGAGCATTTATAGGATAGGTTACCGGCCCGTGACACCAAAATTGTACACAGAGGTTTTAGTGTAAAGGCCGACCGGAAGGGTAACTTTGGTCACATTCTCGATCAGTTCAGTTTTCACACGACCGCTACCCCTAGTGGTATGAGAATGACCGTTTTCATAGAATCGTGAAACAAGCTGCAATCGAAAAAGTACAGCTGAAACGTTCTCTGCTAAACCCTTGAATAAACTCCAAAACATTGGTAGACTGTGGGCCAAAATTTCCTTCCATACTACTACGATAAGGATTTCCTTCCATACTAGTATGATAAGGAGTATCAGTATCCGCTACGCGAAAGATTGTGTAGGAAAACTGAAAGGAGAAGTGAGGACAGATGCCTTTTCAGATATACGAAGAGGAGCAGGAATAACGAAAGCTTTAGGAAATAAAGTTGTGCTGATGTGCTGAGAAATGATGCTCAAAACTGTTACCAAAGGAGTAAACGTCCAAGCAAAGGTTTTAAGGCCAAAGCAAATAATTTTAAAGATGAAATCGGAAATTTTGTTACAGAGGTGCTGAGTTCATAAATCTGTTAGATCAGTATAACAGCTAATAATAGAGAGGACCCTTTGGTTAGTTTACAACCAACACCACAATTGATATCCTTTGGTAATCGAGACTCTACGGACTTTAAAAAATCCGATTTGCTGTAGAATAACAACACTTTGGTTAGAGAAGAGTTTTGCATTTGGATTTATGCGTGTTATAGGGTATTAATAACAACAATAATAACATCAAGTATAACCTGAGAGAGACATCTACTTATCATTTATGTGCATGTACTTGTTAACTGTCAAATGAACGCACACCGGAGATACTTCTTTGCTTTGTCTTCGATGGGGGGATTTTTTTTTCATTTCTTGTACTTCTTTCACGCTGGATTGTGTCTTGAAGCCNAATTTAGCAACAAAAAAAAAAAGAAGAAAAAAATCCACACACAGTATTATTTGCAAAAAAAAAACACGCAGTAGAAGAAGAGGAGGAGCATAGTTACACAAAAAAAATTTACATGATTAACCTTTTTGTGTAGCAAAAAACAAAAAAAGAGAAAGAAAAAAAGCAGAAGAAGAAAGAAACGTTGTGCAAGAGGGGAACAAGGAGTGAAGAAAAAAGAAAGCAGTTTTTAAAGCATAATATAATATCAACCTAGACTAAAAGATACTTCAGTACAGGGCAACAATAACAAAAAAAAAAACAACAACTTCACCTTTAAAGTACTTCAAATCACACCATCAAGAATGAGGGGAACCAAACAACACACTTACAGGATACCAAATGAAATGAACTTTGTTACCCTTGAATGCAAATGTAAAAAAAAAGCCATACTCTGGTAGACAGACAAATAGACAGACAAATACACACTCACATGTATTTATACAAATACAGAGGCGACTAAAAATTTTATGAATGAATTACATTCACACACACACACATACACACACACTCGTACACGCACAGAGCAAAGAGGCACACGGGCAGTCAGTTAGTCAGCCAGTTCAGGATTTTCCTATTCATAGAGAAAATTATTATTACAAGTTAACAGTTGTTGTAAAAAAAAAAATAGAAGAAGAAAAAGGGGTTCTTAATAAAGCGCACAATGAAAACGGCAAAACGAATTACTTACAGCAACAACAACAACAACAACAACAGCAACAGCAGCAGCAACACTAGCAGCAGAGGTAGCATTAATCATTTTACAACTGAAGCATCAGTGCAGGAAATTACCCTGTTTTTTGTTTTTTGTGTTGTCGTTGTTGTTGCCTTAGCCTTATTCATTGTGGAATAGTATTTCTATGAATTTGTGAATGAAAATTTTTATTTAATAATAGAAACAACTTAATCTTAAATGAATAGTAAAATGAAACACACTCTAAAAGGATATTTAACATACTTTTTGTTTCCTGCCTGCCTGCCTGGCTCACTGAAAAGGAATAGATGCGTAAGGCATACATATGTATTCACTCGTTACACAATTGTCCATAGAGACAAATGGAAAATTAAGAAGGTGATAAGTTCATGAACAAGGAAATTGAATAAAAAATTATTTTTAAATTATCTCTACAATCCAATTCATATACAATCACCTGCCAGTTAGTAGGAAAATTCATAAAAAAAATATATTGAAAGCCTAGAATTGCTTGAGAACACAAATTGGCTCATAACTTATTGAAAAAGGATACTTTAAATGTTATTATATTACAAGGTTCAAACAAAAGGAAAATCCTTTATCCTTAGATCCTTACAATAAAATATTGTATATAAATTTATTTTAAATAATAAAGGAAATAAAAATGGAATTTTATTTCCCAAAATTTTTTTTTTTAATAAAAAAGAAGTTCATATTGTTAGATTTTCTAAGCTTACAACATGTGAAATTTTCTAAAGATTAATAAGGTTTCAAAAAATAATTGAAAAGGATTATGTTTTTAGGATCTAGCCATATATCCTTTTTTCAACCTACTTTAAAATTTTAATATTTCTAAAGTAAAAGGCACTAGAATGGAACTGGAATTGGCAAGTGTTTCATAAAATGTTGTTAATCTTTGTTTATCTGTATGTTTTTTAAAAAACAAAATAGGTCCTTTTGGAAATATTCTTAGTTCCTGACATACATATGAAACTTCATTGAGAGGAATAAATTATCGGAAAAATGTTAAAACTTAATATGTTTTCCTAGTACCTTTTTTCAATTTTGATACTTAAAAAGTTTTAAAGTGAAATAGGAATTAAATTTGAAAAAATCCTTTTTGTACTAAAAAAGGAACGTTTTTTGGAAACATATCTACTTTAGCCTACAAGCTGTAATATTTTCTAGAATTGTTATGTCTTGAAAAAATATTTGTTTTTAAGTTTGAAAAATACGTAATTTTTGGAATATTTTTTTTATAAAGAAAAACCAATTTTGTAAATTAAATTAACCTACAACAAGTACAATTTTGTGAGGAATCATGCCCCATTAAAAGTTTCTTTAAACTACTTTATTGTTAAAAGTCACCCTCATATCCTTTTTTGAACATTTTAAAAACTTTTCAAAAATACGAATTTTAAAAAATTTATCACAATCTAATTTTAAAATCGGATTATTTTTTCTTCTTCCACTTTAAATTTTAAAGTAAAGAAGCCATCCGTTTTGCCAACAGTTAGGCTTACAACTTGTAGAATTTTATAAAATTTCACAAGCTTTTTAAATTTTCATAAAGAAATAAAAACTTTAATAATTTCTTGAATGTCCTTTTTTCCATTATTTCTAATAAATTGCATAATTTCGTTATAAATAAACGGAAATAATTGCCATTTCAATGAAAATCATACACAAACATTTCCAATTATTTTCAATTACAATTGCATTGTGATGGCATTTTATTTGCCTAATAATTTTTGTTCAATTAAAATATAATTCCATGAATTAAAAAGTTGTATAAGCAAAACCCAATTAAATTAAAAAAGACAAGAACAATAATGAAAAAATAAAACATTACAATTAAAAGCAATGATTTTATAAAAGATCCCCAGGGAATAAACTAAAATTACACAACCATCATGTTCCATACGTACGTACATACATACATTCATATGTACATATATAGAGGATATGTATAAGGATATATACAAACACATGTAGAAGTCAAAATTCACATCAAAATTTTATGAAGATAATTATAAATCCGTCGGAGGATTTAAACTTTGACTTTTAACTTGGCACTTATAAATGATGCGAATTAAAAAAAAAACAAAAAAAAAAATATTCTTAAACAGCTTAGCGTAAAGTTAAACAAGGATATAAAAATATTAAAAAAAAAGCCTGCTATAAATTACATTTATTGAAAAGTTTGTAATACCAAAAGGTAAGTAAAGTAATATGATATGAATTTTTGTACTTACACCAAATTAAAGGATATCTTTTTATCAAGTAAACTTACCTGAAAAGAGAAAAAATATGTATTAAGAGAAGTTGTTGATCTTAAAATCATAAATTTATTATAAAAATTAAAAAAAAAATACTTATTTAAATCTATTTATGCATATTTAGATCATTTTTGGAATTTCCAAAAAAAGGATATATGGGCAACATCTAAGGACATGATAATTTTTTACCAATTTTTAACATTCCTATATCTCTGCCATATTCCACGAGTTGTAGGCTAAGTTTTGTTAAAATTTAACCATCATAATTATAAAAATTCAATTTCGCTAACTTATTTAACAAAATACTAAACATTCGTATAAATTTGTTTAAATTGTGTTAAAAATTAAACAAAAAAGTTCTTTATTTTGTTTTGATAAGAAGAAGCCTTCATTTTTTTAAAGTTTTAAAAAAAGGATAATAGAAAAATTTCAGATCCTTTGGATTTTTATAAAAAAATTCTTAATCATAATAATTTAAAGCATGTTTTACAACATATAAGCAGATTTTTTTCAGTTTCCAAAAAAGGATGTATGGAGAGCATTATTAATTGGAAAAAAAATGTTAAATTTTTGCTTTCAAAATAAAAGTTGCTATGAGCAGCAACCTGTAGTAAAGAAAAAACACAAAGAAATTTTCTATTAAAATTCTATTTTTAAAAAAAATTTATGAACATTTTTTTTCTGCCGCAATTTCCTGGAAACTTTATTAGCTTTTAGCTAAAAATATGTATTTATAGCAAGAATATGTGTGCATATATGCATACAAATTAACCAGAATTTTCATTTACCAGTTAAGAGCAATTCAAGTCACTTGGCAACAAAATCAATGTCAATAAAAAAAAAAATGAAAGAAAAAAGGAAAAACTGTGTGAAGGTTATTCCCAAGACTGTGAAACTGTGAAAAATAAAATTTAAATATTTCAATTAATATGATACGTGTGTACACACATACACACACACAACCTGTATACACTTGACACTAGAATGTGGATTATAATACAGGAAAAGCAATAAGGACGTATATGACACAGGCAAGGCAGAGGGAATACAAGAGAGGCTACAGTGCGTCAGGATTTTCATTCAACAATTATTTTATTGACATCGTTTTTCAGCTATGTATGGGTGTATGTATGTATATACACATCAACTTTATTTTTAATTTCATTGATTGATTGGTTTGTTAGTTGTGGCTGAGGTTTTTCAACCTAGTTTCTCTTCTCTTCTCTTTTGCTTTTGTTTTTTTTTTGTGTGTGTGTGTGTACATATTTTAAGGGGGGCTTTAATTTCATACACATGACATGACTGTTGCTATATTTCTTGTTGTTGTTATTATTGAAATTAAAGGGAGGATATGATAGATAGCCTAACAGAAATGTAAACAATAATGTTAATAACAAAAACAACAACAACAACGACTACATTACGTAAGGATATTAAATACGAAAAATAAATCGTAATTCATTTTCGTTCTCTATTTGCTTTTCAAGTTTGCCAAAGCTTTTTGAAAGTCAACAAAAGTGACAAATTTTATGTGTAAAGGTCACTTTAATTTGTTTATTATCCTGTTCAATCTATCACCTTTCAGACACATACACACACACACACACACAAACACTCATGTTGTCTGTTAAACATAAAAGGAGTCCATTTGCTATCGAAATGGTTGTTATTTATTAAACCACAATTTTCATTTGTTACACACTATCTGTTCAACTAAGATGGCCTTAATGATGTATTCTAACTTGTGGTTTTCATATTACATTTACACCTTCTGTTGTCCTATACTTTACACGAATAAATTAATACATACATAAAGTCCACATGATATATGTTCATATATGCATCTGTGGTTAAAAGTATTGTTAAGGCGTGTATATTCCAGCGAATTATAACTAAAATCTACTTGAATTGAAAGCAAGTAATTAATGTCGTTGATGTCTGTCTAATAATCGCCCACACATACAATTAGTTTTGAAAATGAATTTCCTTAGAATAGCTTAAGTTATCATTATTCTATGAATTATAAATTACTTTTCTGATATCTATCCAAATAAAGGATATGCGGTCAACTTCTAGGGACTTGACATTTATTAAGAAACATTTGCTGTGCTGTATCTCTTCAATGTCCCACGAGTTATAAGCTTAGTTTTTTCTCTCGGTTCTACATTTATATCGAAAACTGTTAACTTTAATTATGGGAAATTGAAAACAAAACACATATAACATTGCATTGTCTTTGAGTTAAAAGGGATTTTCATTATTTGCCATTTTTTATTAATTTTATTTTAATTTCCGAAAAAAGGATATATGGGCAACTTCTAGAAGAACAACATTTTTGGAAAAAAATTTAAAGTTTCTTTATCTCTGCAATATGCAACAAGTTGTGGGTCATAAATTTTCCAATTCCAGGCGGTATTTTATACAAAAAATGAACTTTGTTTTCGAAGAATTGAAAAAACTAGAGAATTTTATGTTTTCTATGCTTTAAATTGAATTTAGATCTACCTGCCAGCTTTTTAGTTAGCATTTTTTAAATTCTCAAAAAAAGGATATAAGGTCAGCTCCTAAAATATACTATTTTTTAAAAACATAATTATAGTTTTTATATCTCTTCCATATCTAACAAGTTGTCAAACACGCTTTCTGTGAATTTGACCATAATTTTAAAAAAAAAATATTTTCCTTAAGCTTAAAATAGCTTCTTAGCTATTTTTTTTATTTACATAGTTACTTATTCATTTATTTACTTGTTATTAAGCTACTTCAAAATTAATTTAATATTTATATTATTTTACACAAAAATTTTTTTTAAAAATAATATTTTTTATAAAATTTTCATTTTACAATTTGTAATTTAAATGATTTTTCCAATTTTGTTTCAATTTCAAAAATTTTACCATGCCTATGAGACTTGTCCATGATATCCTTTTTGAAGATATTTCGAAAAAAAACGATTTTTTTTAACTTTTTAAAGAATTTTCAATTTCCAATGTCTTATGTATTGTATTTATTTATTTAACAAAATTTGTGATATCAAGAATTTTGCATGATTTAAGAAAAATTTCACTAAATTTCTATACTATAATATGTGATTTTAAATAAAATTTTTTATGCAAAACTCGATCCTCGTATTTTGTACAAAAAGAAAAATTCGTTCAATATTTACAACATGCCAATGGTTTTATGATGCAAACGTGTTTCCAATCCTTTTTTCCCAACAATTCTTATATCATTTTACAATCATTATTATACACCTAAAGCCATATCAGAAGCCAAAGCCATTATTAAAATATTTTCGTATGCATATGTGGTAAAAAATACAAAAAAATAAAAAAAATAAAAGACACCGTAAATACGCATTTAACCATTAACGAAAATCAACAGTATGTCCTTGAACTGTGACATTTAGACAACACAAATTTATGGGTATCATTTTGGATATTTTTTTTGTGTTTTATAATAAATTTTTCTTGCTTGTAATTTGGAAACAATTGTCATATTTTCATATTACCATACAAGGTTTATTTGTTTGCCAGAAAAAAGAACACACACACATACGCGCACATTTTTAATGGCCGGAGAGGTTTAAAGACGTCTGTTGGAGAGGGGAGGCAGAGTCTTCAAAAGCAACAAAAGTAAATATTAATAACAGTAAAAAGAAAGAAGAGAAAAAAATGGCGGCTATAAAAATAAAACAACGCAACAGTGAAAGTACATTTAATACCAAGACTTACATACAGTCGTGCGAAAGCTTAGAGTACTAAGTACACAAAATTTTGTATTTCCAACAAAAAAATTTTATTTTTTTCTTATCAAAATTTTATTCGCCTGCCTGTCTTTTTGTTGTCTAATTCCCCAAATCATAATTATTTCGAATTTTTCATGCTGATGCTTATTATTTGATAAAAAAAAATATAACAACAATTAAAATGTACATCAGACACTTCTAACACAACTGTAATGCTACAAAAAGCATAGAATATACGTAGAAGAAAAAAATGTTTCGATAAAAAATTAATAGCCTATCTTAAGGCTTTAAAAAAGAAAACAGAAAAAATATCTACCAAATCAAGCTTATGACAATTTTTATATTTAATGTCGTCTTTTTTATTTATTTTTTATTTTGTTGTATACTTTTAGGCTTTTGTTGCAACTTAAAAGCAGTCTAAGGATTTGTTTATACAATCAGATGGCCTGTTAACCCTGCTTTTAATCATAAACCATGCCAAAGGCCATAAAAAACCTTGAAGTAGTCTGTCAAGCAAACTGTCAATATAAATAAATTGTAATAAAAAATTTTAGCATATTTTTAGGCAATTGCTTTAAATAAATTATATGTTGCAGCAGAGAAAATTGCTTAAATAGAACTAAATTATTACAGAAATCAGTTGTTGTAATCTGAATACAATCTTTTTAAAAGAAATTAATAAAAAAAACAAGTATTTGATTTAGAACGCCTGAAAGTATACTTCATTAAATTTAGACCGTTTTTGGCAGCTCAATAACGAAGCCAATTGAAATATTTTGGTTAGTTATTCAATAATAGATTAGTTTAAATATAGAAACAACAAGGGAAAATATTAAACGAGTTTTTTTAATTCGAAATGGTTAAATCGATATTCTCGAATCCACAGAAAATCTGTCTTTTTGATTATGCGAGTATGATTCATTGTAGATTTGGAAAAAAAACAAACATTTTAAAAATTATCCAACGCTTTTAGATATTTTTCGCTATTAAGAAAAGAAATTCCCATTGCCCCTAAAAATATGCAGCAGAAATCAATTTTTAGAAATTCATCGTTTTCATTTACAAATTGAAAATTTCTGTCAGTTACCAAACTTAAAATCTTCTGAAAAGTTAAAGTAAAACATGGGTTTAAGGGAGTTCTTTAGGGAAAAGGTTGTCCAAATGATTGATAGTTTATCATTTCAGCCCAAATGTATGCTAGAAATTATATAAGATTTTTAACTTTAGTGTATCATTTGCATTATTAAAATATATGTTAAATATTTAGCATTTTTCTCCACACTTATATTATGCTTAAAAGTAGGCAACAAAAATTTCATATGTTTCATTCTTGTCTTACACCTAAAAGTAGGCAAGAAATTGTAAGAAAATTCATTAAAAATTCAAAAAGGAATAGGATATGTTAAACAATCCTTTTGTTGTATTCTGTAGACCATCATCCATCACAGTTTTAATGAAATAACAGGACGTACATCAAAATGCAAATGAAAATGGAATTTAACGAACCCTAAGTGACCAATCAATAAGGCGTTCTAGTGCAGGTGGTGGAGGCAATGTTGTTGATGGTAGCATAACAGGAAAAACTGACAGCAAAACAAATTTCTCTTCTCTTTCAAAATTTCAACAACTTTTCATATCGAAATCGACAATAGAAACAAGAACAACAAAAATATTTTTTTTTGTTTTTTGCTACAAAAAAATAAAAATAAAAATAAAAAGGAAACCCTGAACATTAGGACAGGAAGAAAAAATTTATGATTGATGTTAAACTGTCAACTGACAAAACATTCTCTACCACTGGCAAAAAGAAAAAAAATTCAAAAGGCTAAAGTAAAGGCAAGCAAAGAATAAGAAGAAGAGAAAGCAAAAAAAGGACAAAGATTACTTCAGTTTTTTTTTCTAAAAGAAGCAGCAGGAAAAATAACCCAACAATTTTAATAACACAACAAATGGACGACAACAACAACAGCCATAACATGCTTAGCAAGTCAAAAGTTAAGAGAGCACAACATTGCCATTATTTCTTACTATTTGCACGCATACACAGAGACAACAATAACAACAACAACAATAACAACAACTTTTGCAACATTTCCAGACATGAGTAAGTGTCTGAGTGATGTTCTGACTGGCATCGGTAACAACAGTAACAATAAATGAACAATAACGGCGGTGGCATGCAACAAACAACTCAAGCTCAAAATGCTGATGAAGATTAATGATAAGTCAACGCCAAACAATATTTTTGCGAAATATTTTAACCAGAAATGTTAAAGGAAAAGCCATTATCTTGAAAGGCATAACAGATCTACAGGAATACATATAGCTGGAGCAAGGAGAGCGAATTACAATAGAAAACATAGAAGAAGAAAATTTATTTCAATTTGTTTCAGAAAAAATAATCATAAACAAAGCCCACAAATGAAAGCTTTTAATGGCAAAAAAAATACCATGGAAACACAATAATTAAATACAAAAAGAAAAGAAAATGTTGCATATTTTTAGGTAAATTAAGAAATAAAAATCTACGCTTATCAATAAATAGAAAAAACGCCAAAAATTTCGAAATAAAATACTTTGAAATAAAAGTAAATTTTAAAATTATAATAGAACTGTTACTTTAAAAAATTTCATGGCATACTTTTAGGGAAATAAGCCGAAATTCGGAATTTAAAGCCAAAATCAAAACTTTAAAAATATTAGTAACCTCCGAGGGGCTTATTTAGCTTTTAAGAAAATAGGTAGACACAATATCAGAAGATACTTGAGGCTAACAAGGGAGGTAATAATAAATTGAAGAGCAAATAGCTTGAACGATGGAGACTATGAATGCAGACTTGGGGTTCTTCTATATGATGGAATCCTTAAAGATAATATGCAAAATTTCCTAGAACTTACACTTAAACTATTAACGCTTGGAATGAATAAAAATAAGGCATAGACAATATTTCGAAAGTTAGGTTATGTGGCGTCACTACCATAATACACAATCATGTGAGGTTCTCACTTAGGACCTTCTTCAATCCTTCAGTCAGGATTACGACCTATTTTCTCACACCACTTATGATGGGTGTGTGAATTTTATGCAAGAGTGGCGCGACTGATAATTTAAAGTCGATTCCGAACTAAAAATTTTTTCAGAAACTTTTCGTGGCAATTTTTTTTACTCTCGAGTTATTGCCAGAAATCTGTTGAAAGAAAGTCGACGAGGAAATATTTTTTACATATTTCGTTTTGGATAGAGATGTCTGACGTGGCGTTTAAACCGAGGACTGCAAGTTTTGATTGCAAGTTTTCTCCAAAAAAAAATATTGTCTGAAGACATCAATTGTTAGTACATTGGCTTACCCCCTTGAGGATCAATATCCATAATTAATGCTCCAAGGATTGTCAAAAAAATCAAGGCCTTTACAATCTATTCACAAATGAAAGAGTTTAATTTAAACATAGCAGATATAAGTCTTTTTATTTGCAGGATAATTGGCATGTGTAGCATAATAATAAGTGATAAAAGATGATCTTATAACTATTTGCGCCTTATTTTGTGACATTTTTTGTTGTTATGTTCTTTCTGCCTGCCAATTTCTTCCTTAAAATATTGTAATTTATTTCACAAACTTTTATAATTAATAAAATGCCTGGTAAAAGAAAAACCAAAATGACAAAATTTCCAAAAACCGCTACAATGAAACATAGTATATTTTTAGGCATTATTTAATAATAATTTTACACTCTTTTATTACAATTACCAAAGAAAAAATATAAATTTAAATTCATAAATTTGCCACATTATTGTGGCAACACACAAATGGTTTAATTATTTACGATAATTAATTAATAGTTTGTAAAAAATATTTATTTAATTATAGTTCCCACCCCCCAGAAACTATGCAACAAAAGAAATTAGTTACTAAAAATATGCTAACATATATGTTCACACAATAAACTCAGTGATATTTAAGCTGAATTAATTATAGAATTAATTAAGCTTGCAAATAAATTAAAAAAATAAATTCACTTCACTTCTATTCTCTTCTCCTCTCTTCTCTTCTCTTCTGTTCTCTAATAACAAAGTTAATGACCTTTTTTCTATTTTTTTTTTTCATTTTTTACTTGCCATAGCAATTAAAATAGAAAAGCTTATACGCATACATTTGCAAGGACATGTTTGTTTTGGGGATAAAAATAAATTAAAATAAATCCAAAGAAAGAAAGAACGATGTGTGAAATTTATTTTATTAAAATAAAATCCCATACACCTACATACACACTGTGCATATACGCTGATAAATATAACACTTAGACACGTGTTATACACGGATGCTGATCTACTACCACTAACGTTCATATGCATTCAGATATTTCCTCAAGCCCAGGCAGGCATTAAGCAGCAGCATTACATCGTATAGCAGCAGGTTCTATACGTGTTTAGCGCTATAAATCAATAAATAATGACATCATCTTGTGTGTGTGTGTGTGTATGTGTTTTTGAAAGAAAACAACTATCTGTGGCATTTGAGTGTAGGCAAATCATGAATGAAATACTGAATGAACTACAAGTCTTGAGTATAGAGTGAGAGCGAGCAATTGAAAAAGCAACACAAGGGAATTCAATAAAAAAAAACAAGATTGCAAATAATTCCTAAATCAATGCTTTTGCAGTGCCAAATGAGTCATTTTTTAAGATTTATTTTAATGA
>QOCX01000113.1:109393-126486 GCA_005959815.1 Sarcophaga bullata
ATAAATTTTAAAAATAAAAAAATATATTCTTTGAGAAAAAGGATATGTGGGCAGTTTTTATAAACGAACATAAAAACAAATAATGTTTGTAATATTTTGAAGACGAATACCAAATACAAATCGTAGAAAAATTTTTTTAAGAAAAAAATTTCACTTTTGAAAAAGGATATATGGAAAGCACTTAAAAAAAGCAGTGTACAGAAATAATTTTTATGAAACTTTGGAAACCAATAACAGACTCAAATCGCAAGCTAATTTTTCTATGTAAGTTTCACTCATAAAAAGAAAAAACAATTTTTAATAATTTAGAGCCTTTTTAGAAAAAAAGGATATATAGGCAGCTCTTAGACAACAACCTATACAAAAATAAATTGTACGAAATTTTAAAAACCAATAATAAACACAAGTCGTAACCAACTTTTTAGTTTTTTAAATCATAATTTTATCACGAAAAAAAATTTTTAAAATTTCAAACGTTAAATAAATCAATTTTTTATGTCCTAATCATTAATATTTTGGGCTAAAAAAGATAGAAAGCCAGCTTGCCAAACAGAGGGGATACAAAATTAACAAACCAACAAAAGGCTCCCTTGAAACTAACAACTTTTCCTTTTGCTGCACAGGAAAACAATGCTTTGATAAAATATATTTGCACAATTCCTATTATTTTCAAGGATAAGTACGACATTATCTTCTACTCCAGGAAAAAAGATACCAAAGAGATTTTGTAATGGCTTAAGGTCAAACAATAATCAAAACTGCTGTTTCCCTAATAAAAATAATACAAATAAAATTCAAAATTATTTAAAATAACACGATTTAATACTTTTGAACAATTTTTAAGAAATAAGGGTATAAGGGCAGCTCTTAAACAAGGAGAAAGACATAAATAATTTTCATTTCATATAAATACCCTGTGATATTATATTTTCGAAACTCCAATTTTAATCCAAAAAAAAAGTTGAAAATTATATTTTCGAATTTAAACTACATTAATGAAGTGAAAAACTTTAAAATTAAATTTAAATTTGCCGAGTTTTAAGATTTTACGAAAAAAGGATATATGGAGAGCTCCTAAACTTGGAGACATACAAAAATCTTTTTAATTTTAAATTCAACAGCATGAAGAAATACGTATCGTAACAGTAAAAAATTTCAAATTTTTTGTTTTTAAGGGACGAAAAATGCCAAGAAAAAATTTTTTCCATACCATGTTTTTTTCTTTGTATTTGCTTACTATTCTCTCTTCTTGTGGAATGTTTTTAATATTGTTTGCATTGTTTTTCCTAAACTGTGTGATTCATAATTATAGTATAATATACAATGATGTTGTAAACACAAACACTCTCAGTTTATTCGTGCCTAAATGACATTTACATTCATAAATAAGCTTTGGCACAATATTTTCACTCAACCAACACATTGACAAATGCACAGTATTTGTATAAATTTGTAAATGTAAATGTGTGTATATGTAAGAGAAATGGTGATGACGTTGGTGATGATGATGATGCCAACAACAGCTTGCAGCCAGGACCACATCCGATTTCCGTAAACAAAACAAAACAAAACAAAACAAAAAAAAATAAATTCACACACAAATTTAACACAACAACAGCGATTAAAGCTGGCAAAATAAACAATAAAAAAGTAATAAAAACTAAAAGAAAAAAAAACTTGAAAAACAACACAAAACAATAACCAGGATGTGAAAAAGAGAATGAACGATAAACCAAGGGAGAGAGAGAGAAAGAGTGGTATGGGAGAAATAGCTTAGCAAAACCACACGACATCATAATTCACACTGTCTATGACAAGTCTATATGGACACATACGTACATTTACTGTATATGTAAGCGTTTGTAAATAAACAATAAAAGAAAAACACGTTCACACACACATACATACATAAAGTAAGGGCAACAAAAAAAAGAGAGTGTGAGTGTAAGTGTAAATGTAAAAGAGAGTCTGTATGTTGGCCTGGGAATTTGTTAAATAAACTGAGAATATTAGCAAAAATAAAAGAGAAAATAATTCTTTACACATACATGTACACGTATAGTGTTAATAACCATAAGAAAAGAAATTTTTATACTGTTGCCATGCTTTTTCTTGTTCTTCTTCGTTAGTTTAGAGTTTTTTATTGCCTACTTTCTAGCGTTGTCTCTAGGCAAACAATGAAACTGTTTTTTATATACCATCTATCTCATCCATTTCTTGTTCGTCCTTTCATTCTTTTCTTTTCCTTGCTGTTCTACTCTATTTCAGTTTTTCGCCATTCATTTAGCATCTGTCATCTGTAGAAAGCCTTTGCCTAGACTGTATTTATGAATAAAGTTTGGTGAGTAGCATACACCAACAAAGGATACATTGCATTAGGGTTAAGGGGATATAAATAGTTGTGCTGATGTGTTATGCTGTTTGTAACACTTATAATAACATTTAATCGCTTGTAATACTTTGACATGTTGTGTGATTTTCTTACTTATTACATGTTTATTTATGAATCCTTCATTATTAGGGGGAGGCGGCAGTTATGTATGTATGGTATGTTGTGTGGTATGTTGTAAGATTACTTGTTTGTTTGATAAATTAATGCATATGTTTTAGGGGCAAGAGTTAGAGCCTAAACATAGTTTAATATTTAAACAAATTAAACGCGTTATTTAACACTAAGAAAGGGATCTCATAAGGATATTCGTTGAACCAATTTTGATGAGAGAGAAAATTTTCAAAAATTTTTTTAAAAAAATTGGAAATTTTGAATTCAAAACTAAAAATACTATGCACTTTGAGATCAGAAACCTGTAGAAATTGTACAAAAAATAGTGAAAATAATTTAAAACGAGGGTAAGACCAACTAAAGAAAAGAAGTTAAAAAAACTACGTTTCCTTATGGGCAAATAAATTATTTTTAATTCTTCTTTCAAAAAAATAACAACAAAATTCGAAAATTTAAAAAAAAATTTTTTCTTTTCAAAAAAAGGATATATGGGCAGCTCTTGAAAAGGATCACTTACAAAAATAGTTTTTATAGAATCTTAAAACGCGTTAAAAATTACGAATTGTAGGCTACTTTTTATAGTCTAACTGTCTGTTTATAAAAAATTTTTGTTTGATGATATCCTTAAATATTAAGATTTACTTTAAAAATTTATTTTTTTTGTGTTGATTTTAATGCTTATTCTTCTTTCTGTGACAGTTAAACTGCTTCTTTAAATATTAATCGGTTTTTTTCTTTAGCTTCTGTATTTGCCTAAATGTCGGTCAATAAATTGTCTTTGTGTCTGATGCTGATGATGATACTGCTGCTGCTTGTCTGACTGTCTTTATTTATTTTATATAAGCTTGTCCTTAGCGCTCTGTTTAATGTCTATCTCTCTCTCTCTCTTTCTCTCTCTATCTATCTCTCTGTATGTTTTATTTTTTTATTTCACATTGGCAAAGAGAGGCAGTTTGTTTCAGAGTTTGTTATCAGCCTTAAAATAGGCTACAGATTTTTTAAACTTTCACTACAGCTTATAATATGCAGTGTTGGCTTTTGTTTAACTTTTATTCTGTGAAATAATGTTTCTTGTTTAATCCTTTTTTGTTCGTTCTTCGTACTTCTTCTTCAATCTCTTCTTTCATTTTATTAAATACACAAACATTTCATGTTTTATTATAAGGGGAATTGGGGTAATAATGACAGTGGGTAGAGATGTATGGGTTTGAGTATGAGATAAAAAAATCTGCTCTCTCTCTTATTTGTCTACAGACAAATTGACGACAAGTTTTCTTGACTCAAAAAAAAAAGAAAAACTAAAGTCTGCTGGCATATCATGACTACGAAAGTTTTGTTTAGTTTCGCTTATAGCCACTTATAACAGCAAATTCATTGACTTGATTTTAAGCAAAAGCAAAAGCATATGTGCCCTCATCCAACTAGTTTAGGGCTGTGTAAGGAGAAAGGATACTTCGTTTTAAATATGAATCACTGCTTATAAAAGAAAAAGGATTCTAGATTTTGTTTCATTCATTGATTATGAAATCAATGATGATGGTTTTCTCGTGTACTTCGTGCACAGATTCGTTAGGGTATATAAAACTCTTGGCTTGATTATGATCATAAAAGTAAGAATGAAAAAAAATTATACTTTCCCATAAAGTACCACCAAACTAACACTGTCTCTCTCTCTCTATCGCTCTCTATACACAGTCACAATCAAAATTATTATTATAGTGGCAACTAAAGATGATGACGCTGTTGATTGTCTGCATGGAAAAACCCAACCGTATTTATTATTTTTCTAAATTTTAGTCAATGAAGCGTCAAGGACTTTTCATACGTTATATACCTACACACAATATATATGTACATACAGTTTATACTATGCATTTAGCAATTTTATAAGCTTTGTTCTAAAATGGTCTTGTTTTTGTTTTTGTTTTTGTTCTGTTTGGTTATATTCTTTCAAGCCTGATGTTGGTAACGTTGATGATGATGATGATGATGAGAATGAGTATGAGCATGAGTATGAGTATGAGTATGACTATGACGATGATGCAATAGCCTATTGTTGTTTAAATATCTTGTGCAGACATTTAGGCTCATTAAATTCCAACAACAATAAAAACAACACGAAAAGGAAAGCAGTAAACAAAGAACAAAAAAACGAACTAAAACTTTCATTTGTCATATGACTGGCTGTTGGCTTTATATGCATATGAGTAAAAGTCATTCATTAAAAACGAAACTATGTATACGGATATGGATCACATGATTTTCATTTACGTAGCACAGCAATATTTATTGATTTTATATTCTCAAATACTTATTCAACAAAATTTTCTGTCATTCATACACTTATTCATTCATAAAATGTAAACAGGATGTCCCAACACTTGATGTGTATATTTATAGGTCATTAATTCTCATGAATAATAGCTTCAGCAAAGGATTATATTAATATTTCATTAAAAATAAAAGAAAACGGCAAAAAAAACTATAAAAATGTTAAAATTTTTCTAAATTTCGAAAAAAGGATATATGGCGGAGACATTATCCTCTAACTTTAGGAAAATAATTTTAAATACAAAACAAAGCTTAAACTCATCTACATATTGTAATAGAATTTAATGTGAAAAAAATTCAAAAATATCAATAAAAATTTTGATTTTTTATAATTTTTTAATTTTTCTAATTTTTATAAAAACAAAAATGTAAAGTGTTTCTATGACACAAAGGATATATGACCACAACCTAAACCCAAAAATTTCAATAATATTCAATATATTTAAAATTCGAAAAAAGGATATATGAAAGCAACGTAAACTATTAGTGTTAGAAAAAAAACTTTTAACCACAATTAAAGCCTGTATTGATCGGCATGTTGTAATAAAATTAAATTTTAAAAAAATTCAAAAACAACAACAAAAAAACATTTAAACACTTTAAATTATTTGAAACAATTTCAACAAAAAAAAAAACTTTTATACCAAAATATGTATAAAATACATAATTTATAAATATTCCTAAAATGGATATATGACATGATACAAAACTTTGAACTTTAGCAAAATGATTTAAATAGCAAATTGATAGTTAATCTATTTTGCATACGATAATAAAATAAAATTTAATAAAATCGGAAAAAAACAACAATAAAAATTACCTTTGAGTAATCAAATGTGAAAATGTTAAAATAGATTGAATATAAATCAAATAGGTTCCAATTATACATTAAAATTTAAAAAAATTTAGAAAAAAGGATATTAGAGCAGCATTCAAATTGACCGAATAAGAAAAAATCTTTTTAAAAAAGATTAAAGCTATGATCTTTCTACGTACTGTAAGCTAAAAAAAATATAATTTTTTTAAGAAAAAATTTTTTAAAATATTCAAAACCTTGTCTAACAAAGTATTAATAAATTAAACATAATACCACAAAAATTCAAGAAACATAAAAAATATTGTAAATCTTATATAAAAAGACATAATTTGCCCAATTTTTAGCGATTTTTTAAAATATTTTAAAAAGGATATATAAACAGCACCCAAATTAAGCCATTTAGACAAAAAACGTTTGCTGTATATAAAAGGTCTCAGGCTTCTACGTCCCGTAAGTTACTAATTAGATTTTTATTCTAAAAAAATATTATTAAAACAACAAATAAAATAGAAATGAATGCTTATTCCTTAATTTTAAACCTCTTCAGAATTGTATGCTTCCATTTAAACAGTAAATATTTTGTTTATGCTGGTAACATATACATTTTTTCCATTATTATTTGCAGAAACGCCATATACTCCGATAGAATATATTTGAAAAGGTTAAAGTTGAAATGTACACAATTGTACAGTATCTATTTAATCTTTTTTTTTTTCTACGGATAGCAATTTTTATTCAATTTCATAAGCACACAACAACTAACTGGCTGGCCTTAAATTATGGCATAAATTTAATTTTCCTTAAAAGCGTTTAACAAATAATTCATACAATTATACGGGTATTTGTACATTTAGACAATAAATTGCTATTGAAACAATAAATTCATATAAGCAGATACATACATACATGTGTACATACATGAGGAGGGATGTATGGAATATAAATGTATCTCAAATACAATGACAACGAATATTTTGAATTTGAAAAGTATTATGAAAACATATATTCAATATCAGAATATTAAATATTTATTAAAATGAATAAAAATTTTATTTATTTATGTTAATTGGTAATAGCAAAGAGGCTTTAGTATGATGATTTCAACATTTGTGATAAATTTTTAATTGTATATTAATTTTTTAATAACTTAATTTCTTATTGGTTTTGCATTTATTTGAATATCCAATTGGTCTACAATATGTGGTTTTAAAAATAGTTTAATATGGCAATAACAAATTTTTTCTTATTTGCTGTAAATTAAAAGTCCTTCATATATCCTTTTTTTCATGAATTTTTAAAAATTAATTCTATTATATTATAATTTGATCTAACAAGCAATGAATGTAAAAATAAATCAAATTTAACATTTTTTCTTTAAATTTTGTTGAAGGAAATTAATAAACAAAAAAAAAAGGTTTCAACACAAAAACAATTGAAGATTGTTATGACTTACGATAAGTGGAAATTAGCAGCCTTTGGAATGCCATTAAAATTTTGCACATATCTAAAAGCATATCAAGTGTACCCGAATATCCTTTTTTCAAGATTTGGAAAACTAAATTCTTGTAATCAAATTTTAACCAATGGCACTCCTTAATACACAATTAAACAAAATTTCAATTTTTATAATTTCTGTTCTAAAAAATATTATACAATATTTCAAGTTAAATAAAAGAACTTCATATATTTATTGCTTACGGTAAGCAGCACTGAAAGCTTTCTGATATGCTATAAGAATTAGCAAATTATCTTATAGTATATAAAAGTTCGCCGTATATCCTTTTTATTTAATTTAAAAATAATATAATTTTACACAATAAAACATATTCTGTATTAAGGAGCAAACAAGATAAATACAAAATTTCCAGTTAATTAATTTATTTATATAATGTTATTGGATAATTTACGGCATATTTTCACCTTATGTCCTTACTTAAGTCCTATTGACTCCCCCAAATAAATATTTACTTATTAATTGCATTTTTATAATCAAATTTATTCAAATACTTGTCTTATTAATTGTATAAATTAACGCAATTTGTATGCGTAAACATGTTTCACGCTCTATTTATAGTTTATAATATATGAAATAGTTACCAGCCTCAAGGTGTGCTTTAAAAACAAATTTCAAATAGAAAAACAAGCAAGTTTTTCGCATGTGTATCAAATCTATGAATAAACAAACGAAACATGGCATAAAACATAATAAGACAACAGCACGTGAGTGCCATAAAAATGTTTTATAACAAATTAAATCCATTTTATTTAATTATAAAACTAGACAGCCTAAATATAGGCAAAAGAAAGAGACTTAAATAAAATTTTATATTTTATGTTTCCGAAAGATATTAAATATTTATTAAACTGTACACGATTGTAGTTTTTTTTATTAATTTTCTGATTACTTTTATTTAAAGCGCCCTAAGGTAGTCTATAGTTTTCCTTTTTTTTATTATAAAAATCACTTGTGTAAAGCTTAATTATGATATGATATAGCCAGATAAAGAAAGCATAATTAATTAATGCTGATAATCTCTTTTAAATAAAAAGCAATTAATTAAAAATTGCATAAGCGGTTTTAAGTGTGCATTAATAATTATGCCTAAAAATAGGCTATAGAAATTTTGTGTTCAAGTACAAGTAATCAAAACTGTTCAATACTTCTAATAAGCATCTGTATATTCTTTTAAATTAAAATATTTTGAAAAAAATTTATTTAGAATAAAGGATATATGAGGAACTCTTACAGGACTTTATATATAAAAATATTTCTTTCGCCATATTAATGTATAGGAGAATATACATATTGTAGGCTAATGCTCTTTCCCTTTAATCACCTTAAATAGATTAAAGAGTTGCATTTTCAAATTTAAAAACGTGTCTTATATAATTTCTCACACTATAATTATTATTAATTAATTTAAAATAAACAGTTACATAAAACGTTCAAATTTTCTTTCGAAAATTCTCACATAAGAAGAAAGGATATATGCAGAGCTTTGTAACAAAGAAAGCCAAAATATTTTTTTTAACCGTATATGAAAATGCACAGAAATTCACAAGTTGTAAGTGTGTTGCTTTTCTATTTATTTGCTTTTTAGCAGTTATATTGAGCAAAAAGCATTATATAATTAGGCTTACAAATTTAAAAAAAATAATTTTGGAATATATTACTTAATTTATATTCATCAATTGCTTTAAACAATTTTTTCTTTCGAAAATTCAAAAATTAGAAAAAAGGATATACGTGGAGCCTTTAAATAGCAAAGGCTATCAAATTTGTGTTAATGCCAAATGAAACACGGCAAAAGTATACGCAAGTTGTAAGTGAATTTATTTCCCATTTATTTGATATGAAAAGAAAAATTAATGAAAAGAATTTTTTTATATCTAAAAACAGTATTATTCTAAGAATATCATAATTAATGAATTTTAACAACACAGAACCCCTCACTCAGAAGTTGAAATAAAATAGGTTATCTTCTAACTATTGGAAAAAGGATTTATGTTGGCTTTTAAAATCACTTTGGATACAAAAAAATGCTTTAAATTTATTCTATCAATTACCACATTCTGTAGTAAAACTTTAAATCTTTAAAACTATGGCCTTTGCAAAGAGAAGAGAGATTCAAATGAAGTTTAAATTAGATTTTGTTGACATTTTAAACCATAAATCATATTATGACCTTGATGTATAAAGAATATTTGTCATAAATTTTATTAAGATTGTAATCTAACTAAACAATATACTGTTACAAGCATAATAAACATTTAAACCTAAGGTCCTATAAGTTAAGAATGCCATTTCATAAGAAAAACTCTGCTTAGGAATACTCCAAAAAAAAGGATAAACAATTTAGTGTTAGCTAAGAATGTAAGGAAAAGTAAAAAAAAGTTTTTTTTATTAAATTAGCCACTGCAGAGCGCGTGGCACAATACTAAACAATACAAAATTATAAAAATGTTGTAAAAAAAATTGCAAGAAAATATGATAAACTACACTTTGCAGGACCGACTTAATAGCTTAACATAAATACATATCTTCTGTTTGGGAAAAACAACATCTTCAATCCATAAATTGTAGCAATTTCATAGAAAAAAAAAGGCAAACTACAACCTCAACTTACAACTGCAACAATGTATGAGAAAAAGGTTAAAGGATTGCTTGAGTTGTTATTCGGTTTATATGGAAACATTTGGTTTTTCTTTAAGGAAGTCTTAAAGAAGAAAGCACTACAAATACATTTAAGCTGTATATAAAAAAGATGTTAAGGAATACAATGGAAAGCATTGCAAAATATTGTAGTTAAATCCTTACGATATTATAAATTTACTAAAGAATTTTTTTTGCTTCATTGAAAACCATTCTTTTTCTTTTCTTATACTTTGTTATGCTTATTTCAAGGAATTGTTATTTTGTATATACCGAGAATAGTGGCTTATGGCCATGTGTTGCAGATGCTGCAAAAACCCTTGTCAATTAAATACGAAATATTATAACAAAATTACTAACCAACAACAGTTCCTTCACAAAAAGTTACTAAATTTGTTGTTGGGTTTTATTAACAGCCAAAATAAGAATAAGCATGCAAAACTTATTTTTATAACTCCAAGAATTTAAATTTATTTCGGTTAAAACAACTGTTTTGCGTGCTAGTATAATAATATTATGCAAAGTAATAGGAAGCATACACCCAAAGAATCCATTGCTTTAGACAAGAAAAAAGCCAAAAGAAAAACAATAAATACAAATGTGTTTTGAATTAATGCCTTTCGTGAAATTTTAAACCTAAGAAAAATATTTTTCCTAAATTTTATAAAAAAAGGATATATGGTGAGCTCAGAAACAGCTCAAACAATAATGGAAAAACTTACATCATTATAATCTCCAAGAAGAACTACAACTTGTAAGCAAATCATATCCTGAAAAAACCCATTATCCTTCAAAATAAGTTCTATTAAATTTTATACAAAAAAAAATTTCTTAAAACAAAAAGTTAGAAATAACTTACAAGAACTATGCTTAATACCAAGAAAAATTTAAATTTAATTCAATTTAAAAAAGTCGTACAAGAATCTAAACAAAAACAATATTTATTAAAATTGCAATAAGAAGCAAACAATATCGATATTTTTATTAAAATAAAGCCTATAATGTAAGAAAATTTAGTCTTTTCTAAAGTAATGAAAAAAATGATATATGCAGAACTTAGAAATGGCTCCCAAAATAAATAAAATCGATATTTTTATTAAAATAAAGCCTATAATGTAAGAAAATTTAGTCTTTTCTAAAGTAATGAAAAAAATGATATATGCAGAACTTAGAAATGGCTCCCAAAATAAAATAAAAATTTATAACATAACAAACTCTAATAAAAACTATAATTGTAGGCAAAACAAATCTAAAGTCAGATCATTATCTTTCGAAATAAATCCTTCTAAAGTGTAACAAAAAATTTTATTTTAATTAAAAAAATTTTATAAATTTTCTTTAAACCATACTTAATTTCTTTATATAAACAAAAGAAACAAATCAATAAAAAAAATTGGCAACAAGGATATCAACCAAATCTAAAATTATTGTGGAAACAAGAACGAATAGAGAATACCAACTTGAAAATAAAATTTCAAGTTTAAAGTGTAATATTTAAATAAAAAATAAAATTTAAAAATATCTAGAAATTAAAAATTTTTGTAAAAATTTCATTTTTAATAAAAAAAAGGATATATGGGGCCTTCAATGGAAATTAAAGTTACGTTTAATATTTTTAGATTTACATAAACTACAATAAAAACTGCAAATTGTTGTGGAATTATTTTCATTAATATCGATATCATTTACAAATTAATGTCACATTAAAAATAAAATTAAAATAAAAACATAAAATTATTGTTTTTCCATATTCATGATATCTATATTAAAAATTTATTACAGAATGTAAAATAATAAATATTTGGATTTATTGTCATAATGAATAAGAAGGACATGTGAATCAGTTGTTAAAAAGTTAATTTATGTAAAAGCTGTTAAGATTTTTCCAAGTCAAATTCCAAGGAGAACAAAAATTCATAAATTTTTTTATTTTTTTTCAAAAAGGATATATGAGAAGCTATTTTCAAATTTAAGTTATAACAGAATCTCTAAGGTATTCTAATACCTGTATAAAAACTACAAGTCGTAATAAAATTATTTGTTAAAAAAGTTAACTTAAAGGATAATAAAGGCTTCAAAATTGTTTTATTATTTAATAAGAATTCATTTTTTCGTTTTAAATTTCCTAAGAACGTAAAGTTCTCTACAGATATAATATTTCTTTTGGCAATTTTTGTCATTGTTGAAAAAAGGATATAGGTAGAGTTAATCAGTGGCTTAATTTACAATCACTTGTTCAATATTTCTAAGAACATCTTTAAAAACTACATATTGTGCTATAGTTATTTGTTGAAAAAATTTACCTCTAAGGACAAAAAGGATATTAGAAATTTTGTTTCTTTTGTGTAAAAATGTTTTTCAAACAGTATTTGGTTTTTAAGCTACAATCTAAACGTTTTTTGGTCTTAACAGGCAGGTTTAGATTTTCTTAAAAAAAAAAGGATATATGAAGGATTCATCAATAACTTAAGTTACAGCAAATCTTTTTATATTTTCTTATTTTGTAGAAAAATCCACAAGTTGTAATAATATTTTCCTGGGGAAAAACCAAAGCATAAGGATAGTAAGGACATTTGAAAGAAAAATTTTTTCTAATGATAAATGTTTTATATTTGTGATTTGGTACTAATACGTATTGTTGAATTTTTATGAGTGTGTGACAGCTAAAATCCTTGCTATATAAGTTAATGTGTGTGTGTGTGTGTGTGTGTGTGTGTAAGCAATGCGGTTAAGCTTTAAAGTTGTATTATAATTTACATTTAGAACGCACCCTAGGGTGCATTGTAATTTATTTAGTTCACATTTTAGCACTACTCAAACTTATACTCTTCGCATCGCCAACGCCAACATCATCAACACCATCTTCATTATCGTTACCATCATTGAAATGTTAAACTTTTAGACAATGGCATAGCAAATGTTTTTCACCACCAGACCTGTCGTTGTTGTGTAATAATATAAATGATTCTGGCGTTGATAATGATATAAAGTATACTGTTTGTATAGAGTATAGTAGTATAGCATTGGTTTTTTTTTTTTTTTGGTTTAAAACTTGTTTAAAATCCTTTAATAACTACGATGTCTGTTTAATTGTTGTTGGTTGGCTCGTTTGCTAAGACAACTGCTTGACTGCTGCTGTTTTGCGGCATTTGATGAAAAGCCGCATTGTTGCCTTTCGGCTGCAGGGGTAAGTTAAACAGGCAGTCATTGAAAGTATCGCATTAATTTCTACAGTAGTTTTCACTTTTTCAAATTGTTGTTGGTGTTGTTCGAACAAAAATATTTTTTTTTTTTGCTTTTTGTTTTGTTTTTAAAACCTGTCTTCTTGCATTGTATCTTTGTCCTTCGTAGTGCTCTTTTGTAATTTGAGTTGAGTTCATTAAGTGCGTGATGGTCAACATTGAAATTAACATTTCGAGTGTGTGTGAAAGGCATTTGCTTTTGCTTTACATGTGTTTGCATGCTTGTGGGAATGTTTGCGGGACTAGGAAAGAGACTAGAACGGAGGTGTTGACATATACGGGGTATGGATGGTGTATTACGCAAATTAGTTGGAAATTTAGTTATCGGAGACATTGGCTGGTAAGGTAGGTGGGCCTGTAAAATTATATGGAAAAATTCCTTTATTTTCACTGTGTTAATTACAACATAATGTTCGGTACTTAAAGGTCCTTTACAGGCACTTGAAAATATTTGTTTCCTTTATTTTCATTTCTTTTTTTTTTTTTATTTTTTTTGATTTCAAAGACCATAAATGATTTGTTATTTTTTGTTTCTTTCTCGGGAACCACAAACAATATATTTTATTTTGCCAGCAGAGGTTCTTATTGAAAGGCGTCTCTAAGTCTCGTTTTCTAGTGCATCAACTCTACGGTTACATACATTTACACTCAGTGTCTCCATGTGAAAGAAGTATTTTTACTTGGCCATTCAATATTACTGTTACCAGTGAGTATATGTATGTGTTTAGCTCTCGTTTTCTTGTTTTTGTTTTTGTTTTTGTCTTTCTATAAGAAGAATATGTGACATAGTTTTTCAGTTCAAAAAATATTTCATTTATTTATTCTTCTATACTCTCTCTCTCTCTCTCTGTACCTCTCCTCTTATACATTATAAACATTAAATTATTTGTTGTTTACTTTGGCATTTCTTTCATTTCATCTGCACTTGTAAATAAAGTGCAGAGTTAAACAGATTGAAAGAGAAATGGCAGACAAGTTTAGCAAAAAAATAAAAAAAAGAAACAAAAAAATAAAAGAAAACAAAAATTTTATAAATGAAAAGAGGTTAAATCATGCTAGAATTTGTTTTCTTTCTTGTCTGTCTATTCTCTATTTTTATTTTTGTTTTTAATAAAACGTCATACAGATTTGTGGTAATAAATTGCTCATATCAATTATAAGAGCATAAATTTATAAACATAAGCATTAATAACTGAAAATATTTGCTAAACATAAATCTTTATTACAAGGAAAAAAATAAAAAAAAAAAAAAAATTTTTTGTTAAAGTAAAACAAAGGATATATGGCCAGCTTCTAGAAAACATAACACAGAGCAAATATTTCAACATTTCTAGAAAGCCTACAAAATTAGCTTCCCTTTTAAGAAAAAAAAAACTCAAGTAGAAAAAAATTTTTGTTTAAGCGTAAAAAGGATATATGATCGACTTCTACAAAATATAACATAGAGCAATGATTTTTACATGTATGGAAAGCTTAGAAAAATGGACTTCCTTTTAATGAAAATAACATTCAAAAACTTTTTTCTTAAGAGCAAAAAAATCAACCAGAAATGATAATACAATATATACGTATTTATTTGTTTTGTAGGTAAATTTTGATGCGTATTTTACCCAACAAATTAAACAAAAAAAAAATTTTAAGAGTTGAGTGGAAAAAGGATATATGGCCAGCTTCTAAAGAATTTAACTTAGAGAAATTATTTTCACATATATCGAAAGCTTATAATATTACACTTTCCTTTCCTCATTTCTAAGGAGCAAAAAAGAGAACACCAATAACAAAATGAATAATAAAGACTTCTTTTCTGGCGAGAAGAAACCGTGACCATCACACCGCCTATATTGGTTTTAACATGTGGTTAGAAAGTTATAAAGCTTTCTAATGAATGTATCTGATTATCCTGGAATTTCTTTTCAAAATGTTAAAATCAGCTTTAAGTAAAA
The DNA here is from genome assembly GCA_005959815.1 of Sarcophaga bullata. NCBI lineage: Eukaryota > Metazoa > Arthropoda > Insecta > Diptera > Sarcophagidae > Sarcophaga > Sarcophaga bullata. The sequence goes on from QOCX01000113.1 coordinate 124,383, forward strand.
AATATTTAAGGTTTTTTTTATTAACAAGCATGCATTTATACATTCATTTACGTATTTTAAAAATAATTTTAGGTTTTAATATCATTTTTAAAAAATTTTCAAAAAAAGGATATATGTACGCATTAAAATATAATTAAGATATTTACAAATAAATTTTGGAAACGTGTAAGGCATTCATATGTACGTCCCGTAGGATACAGTTTTTATTTTTTGGAACATTTTTATTATCCTTAAAATAAAAAAATGAAGTATAATTTATTTTCCTATATACAATACGTCCCTTAATCATATATAGCCTTAATTTGATAAGAATTTTCAATTTTTATAAAATTTTTAAAAACTTTCAGAAAAAGGATATATAGCAGGCCTAAAAACTTATGTACCAAATTCAAAAATTTCTTTTGATATTCGAAAAGGTCTCAAAACTACATGTTGTAATATAAAATTCTTTTGAAATATTTCAAGTTTGATGAAGAAAAATCAATTTTAAATTTGAATATTTTAAAAGGATTTATTTATTTGACAAATTGAATGAGCCACAACCACCTAAGTTTAAGATTATGTTAAGAAAACGCACACATTAATAGTGTTATAACCACTAATAATGTTCTCATGAATTTTTAATGAGGCTTAATAAAATTGTTATTGACGTTATCCTGTTTGTTATAAATTCAAACATTTATTGGCTTTTCCTGTTCACTCCCTTCGTATCGTCAGTTCTAGCCATACGTACATCATTTTCAAGAGACAGTGTTAGAAAAGAGAAGAGAAAGAAGGAGAAGTAAAGAGCGAGTGTAAAGAGCATACAGAGGAAGATAATAAGATTCATGTGTTGAATACAGCAGTATAATGCTGGTGATTAACATGAAAATTCAATTAGATTTTGTTGCCAAACTAAAGAAGGAAGAAATTTTTGAAAATTTTTCAAAAGAATTCGGGGTTTTTATGAAGGAAATGAAAACAAACAAGAAAAAAACGAAATTTAATGAAAGATTTTACATATTAAGAGGAAAAGGCCGTTGTATATCACAAGGGGGAACATGCGCAGGGAATTTAATAATACAGCTTAGAAGATGAAAATTTGTTGTTGTTTCCCTTATAAAATAAAAAATATTTTCATTATCATCAATATAAAATCAATGGCTGGGTAGATGGTTTATCTTTCTTTATTTTGATGGTTGATGAGAGGGAATGGAAGATTTAAGGCTATAAAGCTTAAACTTGGCGGGGCAGCTGTAGCTGTAGCTGTAGATGTAGATGTAGTGGTGCTACTTTTGACATTTTCTTTTAGTATTTTTAAGGCAGACACTGGTATCAATAAACAGCGGTGGCAACAGCATCCTTCTTACGCATGCACATCCTTATGGGAAGAATATGAATTGAGAAATGCCAACTTTACGCACGTAGACTTGATGACGACTCGTGAACCTTGAACAACAAAAAAATATTGAAAAAAAAACGCAAAATAACGAAATGACATGTACAAAAATAAAAACAGCACACATACACATACACACACACACACACGGTACTCTACTTTAAAGCCATAAATAAACTGCAAGGATAAGCGCAAAAAAAAAAGAAAAGAGAACAGAAAACATTTTCATTTACTTGTGTTTCTATTTCTATTTATATTGAGAGAGAATTTATTTTGAATGCCTCATTATTTATTCTCTCTGTTAGTTATAAGTTGTGTGCTGTGTACTGGCAATTACCGAAATTTGTTCATTACTTGCCTGACAATATAATTCCCTAATGCATGAACACTCATACCCATGCATATCCATGATTAACTAAGCCATGCGTATATCCTTATTATGATTGTCTTTTATAACATAATCAACCAACAATAGAACTTTAATAATATAATGAAAACATATATTCCAATACAATTAAAATTAAAGATAAGAAAAACTGTTTCAAGGACATCAGGCGTTTGGCGAACCCAAAGCCAAAAGCCTACTTAACATAGTTGTGACCTATAGACGCAGTAATTTAAGTAATTTTCTCATAATTTTCTACAAACTACACATGTCCTGCTGAGGCCAACAAAATTTTTGTTTCCCTTTTTTTGTTTAATACAAACACACACAATTTTGAATAA
>QOCX01000113.1:126496-210695 GCA_005959815.1 Sarcophaga bullata
AAAAAACAAATGAAACAAAAATATGTCAAATGGTCAACAGTTTGGCCTGCCAACAGAAGAAAAAAACATAGTTTTCTCGCACTCCCTTATCAACAGCCTTACCATAAGTAACAGAATAATAAAGTGTGAATTTAACAATTTATGTTAATATATCTGCTCTATTGTAAATTCTAAAGGCTTAACTCATTAACAAAACACTTAAAATTAACATGAAAATATAATAATAAGTAAACACTACAATTTTAATTAATTTTAAAAAATTCTTAGAAAAAGGATATACGGCCGACTTAGTAATAAAACATAGAAAGCAGCAAACTTAAACAGAAAGTTAATCAGTATATAAAACCACATATTGTAAACCAATTTTAAGACAAACATAAAACAATATTTAGAAAATTTCCAAATAAAAGGATATATAACAAACTTGCAGAGGAAACACTTAAACTAATAAAATTTATAAGAAATTAAACCAAATTTAATAAACACATAACGTAGGGTCTGTTTTTTCATTGTTTTCAAAATTCCAAAAAATTTTCTAAAAAAGGATATTCGTAAAGCATGAAAAATTAACACATAAACTAACAAAATTTAATATAAACGAATTGGAAATCAGTAAATACGTATTGTAAGCTTAGCCTTTTGACTTTAAAATAAAATGTAAACATATTTTCCAAAAAAGGATATCTGAAAATTTTAGTAAAAGAATTTTTAAAGATACAAATATTAATAGAAACTAAGCCAGAAACAAATCACATATATTGTTAGCTAATATTAATGATTTTTTGTAACAAAAAAGGAACACGTGAGTAGACCACCCAAAAACCAACTAAAAAATCAATTTAAATGAACAAAAATTCAGAATTCAACCCCAAATTAGATCATAAATAGTAACAAAATTTTCGAGAAAAGGATATGTGAAAAGTTTCGAAAAAACAGACTTAAATAAATAAAATTTAACAAAAATTAACCCAAAATTAAACCACACATATTTTCTACTAACTTTTTTGAACTTAAGAAAAAAAAATTTTAAATTTTTAAAAAAGGATATTTGAGAAACTTGGAAAAGAACAACTTCTATAAACAAAACTTTATAAAAACCTGATCATAATTAAAAAACACATGTTGTACTCTAAAATTTATTAATAAAATGTGAAATTCAAACATTTTTCAAAAAAAAGGACATATGAAGCGCTCTATTAATTAGAGATTTTAAACTAAGAGAAGTAAAAACCTCTTCCACAAACTAAACAGCTTAACGTAAGCCAATAATTTCGTTAATTTTGGACAAAATACTAAAAGGACACATAAAAGAAAATGAACAAAAACACAATAGAACTAATAAGCTAATTGTAATTGGAAAATGAGGAAGTTTAAGTAGCTATTCAAGAATTTTACATAAAAGAATGTGTGACAAGTTTATAAATGGACAATGCAAAACAAGAAAAATTTAATAAATTCTAACTTAGAAGCCAAGAAATGAGTAAAAAAAAGTTGTTTTAATGAAACTTGCACTGTATTCAAATTTAATAAGACTTTTAAATCCAATTTTAAATTTTCAGCCAAAAAAGGATATATGGAGCACTATGTATACAGTAGAAATTTAAATAAAATGTTGAGCTTTTCTAAGACTCAGCTTAATTCTACAAGTTGTAATTAAGAAATGTCCTCAAAAATATTTTAGATAAAGTAGAAAAATGAGTTCAAATAACAAGACCAAATTATTTGTAATTTTCCACAATTTAAGTACATTTTTTTTTTTGCCAGAAATATTCTTAATTTTTTTCAATATTCAAATTTGATGTCAAAAAAGGATATATGGAGAACTTAGTGTCCAATAAAATTTTTGGAGAACTTTAATGCTTTTCTAAAACCTAGCCTAAGTCTACAAGTTGTAGTACAGAAACTTGACTTAAAATGTTTCCCAAAGAATAGAAAAAAATTTGTTGTAAAATTTTTAGAATTAAATTTTTTTGTTTTCCTAAGAAAGATAAAATTTTGTTTATTTGAAGATGCTTATGTTCAACTTACCGATTTGTGGCACATCATATTGCCTTTGTCCACGCGCTGTGCGCAACATTAGCTGCGAGGCTAAACTGTGTGGCGATGTTACGCCCGCCGCTGATGCCAATGAGGCTGGCGTTAGACCTGATCTTTTATGATTATTGGTATGCAAATCATTATTGTTGTTGTTGTTGTTGTTGTTGTTATTGTTATTATTTGTTGCTGCTAATGAAGAGCTTGATTTTTCAGTTTTCGTAGAGGAATTTTTGTTATCTTTTTCGGGTGCATTTAGTTGTTGTGCGATAATTTCGGGTTTCTTATTGATTCTGGTGGTGGCGGTGGCCTCGGAATTGGCCAACGATAGTTTATTACTGCTGAGCGTTTTGAAATGATGTACGGCTGGCTGTTGCTGTTGCAATTTGGCATTCTTTTGTCCAAATATGTTGCGTGTCAAGAGCTCTTTCTGTTGATTACGTTTGCGCAACCATTTCTGTTGCATGCGTATGTTGTTGCGGTATTTCGTATTGAATTGTTGAGCCTGTTGCTGTTGCTGCTGTTGGTGTTGGAGATTTTGTAGTGTTTGTTCTTTTTCCAGGAATTCTTTGACCGCTTGCTTGGTTTCATCCTCAGGTTCATGATTTTGATACAAAGGCGAGGAGTCCCCATGTGTTAGTGGCATATGATGTGCTGCTGTTGGCGTCCTTAAACCGGGAAATTGTGGCATTTGTTGTATATTGTGCTGACGCTGTTGCTGTTGATAATGTTGATGCTGCTGGTGCTGTTGCTGCTGCATACGTTCCTTATTTTCCTCGGCCATTAACTCTTCCAAATATGCATAGCCATCCATGTCAGGGAACATATCCTCCTCCTGTATTTCGCTGACAGGCTCCAATTCCATGAAGTCATCCAAATCTAAATTATGAGGACTTTCAAACTCACGTTCCCTTTCCCTATCAAAGGGCTGTACTATGCGACCATAATCGTATTTGTTGGGCGATCTCAAGGGATCAAAACCACCACCGCCTGAATCATAGTCTTCATCCTCATGCATTGGTTGTTTAACCACATTGCCGAACATGACATTGCGTGCCTGTTGAGCCAACCAGGCAGAGTATTCTGAGTCCATATCCTCGGCAGGATGCATTTTAATGCGCCCCGTTATTATGGGTCTGCCATGATAGCCAATGGACTCCTCTGCGGTTTGTTTAGCCAAGCCGAGAACCATTAGACGTTCCCTTTCCAATTGGGCCAAATCGGCCAGCTCTTCATTTAGACGGGCATTGGAACTTTGAAAAGGATTCCCAGCTGCAGCTGCTGCTGCTGCATTATTATATTGTGCTGCCTTATGTAATTGCTTAGGCGGCAGAGAACTTTTTGCGTTAGATGTTGATGAGCTGCTGCTGCTACTGCTGCCGCTGCCCGTCAGATGTAGAGCATAGAGACCGGTATTGACCAGCAGCACACAGACAAACGTCTGCAGTAGAGAGAAAAACATTTTCTTTTTATTGACTTGCAATAGGTTTTCCTTAAGGAGTGGTATTTTTAACGTCGTTTTCCTAGACTGTAAAATTTGCTAAAGTTTTACGTGCGAAGGTTTGTTGAATAAATTTTCTTTTTTTTGTTTTTTTTTTTTTTTGTTTTGAGTTTTTGTTGTTGCTGTAAAGGATTTGTGTGTGTGTGTGTTGTATTTAGAAATTTAGCTGTTAAGCATGATTTCTTTGCTTTGCTTTGTCGTGAAGAAGTTGTTCAAAGAGTGTGTCTCTGTTTGCTTTGAACTGTTTTGAGCTGGCAACAACACCTTAAATTGTCTTGTCTTTCTAAACGTTGTGTTGTCTCCTGTCCTGTTCCAGGATAAATTTGATATTTTGCCAACGGCTAGAATGCTTCTTTTTTTCTTATTTTCTGTTTGCAAAATTTACTAAGAGTGTGTGTGTGGGAAGGGCTGAGTATTTGCAAGTTGTTGCTTCCGTTTAGCAAAGTTTTCTGTTGGTTTTTTTTTTGCCTTCTTTTCGCTCTTCAATTTGCTTTTGTTTTGTTTTGTTTTTTTTTCTTCTACTCTGTATTGCTTGTCTCTAATGTTTATGTTTATGTTGTTGTTGTTGTTTTTTGTTATTTTTTTATTTTATTTTATTGTTGTTGTTGTTGTTGTTAAGCTGGAGGTATTACATTTAGGTCTTTTGGTTTTTGCTTTTGGATTTTCTAGTTTATGTTGAGCAGTCTTCTATTCTTTTTACTTATAAACTGTTATTGTTGTTGTTGTTGTTGTTTTTGTTATGTTGCAAGCTTTATTGTTGTTGCTGTTGTTGTTGTAGATATATGTATATATAGAGAGACAGTTAAGTATGTGAGTTTTTTTTTTCTTGCTTTCGTTTCTGCTTTGTTTGTTTATTTCTTTCCTCGTATTGTCTCTGTCTGTTGTTGTTTTTTGTTCGTCTAACGCTATGGCTGACTTGTTTTCTTTACTTCTTTTTAAAAAAAAGAAATTTTTTTTCCTTTTTTCTGGATTTCCGTTGTCTTGCTGTCTGTTGTTGTGCTCGTTTCAAAATCAATAATCAATGTTATGCGTTCAAGCAACAAACAATTGAAGTTTCCTTTTAGGACTCCTGCTTTCGTTGTTGTAATTCAAAAAATTCTTCTTTTTTTTTTAATGTCCTTCTTTTAGCAGGTTTTCAGAAGCGATTTTATTCGTTGTTTTTAAATCAGATTTCTATACGGTTTTCCAGACTTTTCTTATGATTAAATTATGATTAAAGTTACTCAAGAGTTTGTTTAGTTCGGTAAACCCTTCAAATCCGTTTGAATTCTTGAGGGTTTTTCGACTTAAATTTTGAAAACTTTTTAATTTCCTCAATCCTTTTAATTTCAATTGGTCTTCAATGTTAAACGTAGCTCCAGAAGTCGTAATTTCAGTTGGCTTAAGGTTTTTATAACTTTTATGAGGCTTTTTATGATCTTTATTTGGCTTTACACTTCTTTCTCTTCTGTTTTTCAATAACTTCTGGTAATTTTTAATAAAATTATTCGATAATTTTGTTGCTTAAATTATGAAGTGTAGAGTCAACTTTAATGGACTTATTCAGCAGCCTTTTAAATAATTATGGCACAGAATTTTTAAAATCCTGATTTCTTAAAGTCCCCTTTCAATTTATGAGCAACTATTTGACTCAATACTTCTAAATACTCAAAGGTTTTGATGGATATTATATTTGACGTTGCGCTAAAACCTTTTTAATACTGTTTAAAGCATTTGGAAATGATTTTAAATATGTTCCTTAAGGCTCAATAGGGCTCAATATGCCTCTATGTGGCTTTAAAGAGACTTGAAATGGCTAAATCAGACTCAATAAGGTTCAATATATTTTAAAAGTAACTTAATGTGGCTCAAAATTGCTCAATAAGGCTCAATTAAGCCTATAACGAATTTAAAGTGGCTCAATTTGGATCAATTTAGCCTATAATCGCTTTAAAGTGGCTCAGTAGGCCTCAGTATGACTCAATGTGGCTCAATTCGATCTATAACGGCTTTTAAGTGGCTCTGTATGGCTCAATGTGGCTCAATATTTTACAATCTGTCTTTAGTTACCAGATTTTTTTAATGTTTTCTAATATTTACTGCATAAACTTTAATTCAGTTCAATTTTTAATACTGTAAGCTGTCTCCAAATTGTTTTTGAATGGGTTTTTGTAGCTCAATACAATCTTTTGCTTGCAAAGACCCACTTTTCTAAGCTCTTTGCTTTGTCTTTTGTATGGGTAGATCGATAATATGGCAATCTTCTTTGCTTTCAGCTGGTTTTTTCAATTTTTTTAAATTGTTTAAAGGGTTTGATTTTGTCTTTTTCTTACCGGTTAAAAGACTTTTCGAGATCTTTTTTTTTTTTTGGTTTCAAGTTTTAAATACTTTTCCGTTTTTAGTTTTTCTTTAAGCAGGGAAGAGAGTAATGAAAGAATTGAATTTTTCTCACGCTTGGATAACTTTGCTAAAAGAATTTTTTTCTTTGAAATTTTTTTTACAGAATTTTCTGGAATTTTTTTTTGAATTATTTTTAATTTTATTTCACTTTTAATAACGAAATTTTATGGTTTTGAAAATCACTTCTTTTTTTTCTAACGAAATTGCAGGATTTTATTGGATTTTTTTGAAACTTTTTCTTTTTTTTTTCACTTTTTATTGAAAGAAATTTAAAAACGTTTTATTTTTACGCTTTTTGAAATACCGTCGGCTGATTTATTTTCTTAACAGATCTTCTATGTTTTAAATTTTTTCTTCCATGACCATATTTTTTCTTGGAAATTTTCCTTTTTTTTTTAATTTTTTTTCTGAAATTTTTCTTTTGAAAGCACTTGTTGGTTTCTATTAAAAATTGTTCAATTGTTGAAAATTGTTTATTTAAAATTGTTTTGTTTTGTTTTGTTTTTTTTTTTATTGAAAAATATGAAACAGGAACTATTTTTTAATATTTTTGAATTTTTTTTTATTAAAATTCAACGTAAAATTGATTGCCGTGCCTTAAAACAATATCAACCAGTTGCTTATTGTTTAAAGCTTAAAATGTCCTTTATTTTCTTGTCTCTGGTAGTTGCTTGCTTGTAATAGTTGCAAGCAAGTGCTTAACAAGAATGATTTTCGGTGTCTGCTGTTGTCTGCTATGTGCTTGGCTTTTGCAGTTTATTATTAGAGTAACCGTGTAGCTTGTTAATACTTGCTAATATGGAGACGCACTGTTTTTTAAAGTATATTTTTAGGCGTTTTAAACGTTTCAATCACTTAAAAGACTTGTTTCTCTAAGCCTTCGTTCGGTCTGAAGTTTTTATTTGATTTGAAAAATATTTGCTTTTGATTTTGGTTTTTTTTTTTTTTTTGAATGCGAAAAAAAACCTTTTAAAGGACTCTTTTTTATGGAAAACAAAACTTAAATTTTTTTCTTTGCTTTTCTTTTAAATTTTAATAAAATTTTCTTTGAAAACCCGTTTTCTTATGTCACTTTTAATTTTTTTCCACTTTATTTCCACTTCCTTTCATTTATACGTACTTTATTTCACTTTATTTTTCTTTATTTAAAACCATTTTAAAAAATTTTTTTCATTCAACTTTTCTTCACTTTTATTTTTTATTTTTTTCCTTCTTTCTTTATTTGTTTGTGAATTGTTTGAAATTCAAAAAATATTTTCTTTTCTTTATTTATTTCTTTTTTTTTTAATAAATTTTAATGTTTAGCCGTTAAAGGTTTTGCTTTTAAAGAAAAATTGTCCTTCCTTTATATGAACCGACGAGCAAGGACTCGTCGTCTCAGCAGGTTTCGCCTGTGTGTCTACTGTAAAAATTCTCGCATTCGTTAAGTGCCTGCTGCTACTTAAGTTGTGCTGTGCTGTGCTGTGTTGTGTGTTGTGTTTCGATGTGTTGTCAATCAGTTAGTTGCCTTAACGGTTCTTGTTATATTTACAGTTCTTTCGTGTATGAATTCTATCATCCTTTATTGTGCTGGTGCTGCTGCTGCTGCTACTAATACTGCCTGTTTTGAGTTATTGTTGTTGCTTTGCCTAATACTAAACACAATTCATTCAATGCCTAACTGTTCTTGCTCTCTCTATTGCTCTCTCTCTCTCTTTCTCTCTCTCTCTCTGTATATATAATCAATCTCTATAATATATTTTATAATAGAAAGACTCTTATATTAAGCATTACATTTTCGTCATACGTTCTATAATATAACAAAAGCCCATGTAATGTTTTAGTACAACCACTTGTTTTGCCGTTAACTCTCTCTTTCTCTTATTCTCTTCGGCTATCAGAACTCTCTTACATCTTTCAATCATATGTTGTGTGCTTGCTGTGTGTATGTTTTTGTGTATATTTAGCACAGCCGGTAATTGTTGTTTATTTTCTTTTAAATCTCTCTCTTTCTCTAGCTCTCTGTCTTTAACTCTTAAACTCGCTCTCTAACAGTTTATTTCTCAATTTCTTTTATGCTCTTCATGCCTTATGTCTCGTTGGTTATTTGTTATTGTTTTCCATTCTATCTATTTGTTATGTATGTGTACATGTGCGTGTGTCTGCATGCAAAGTAATGTTTATTTTTAGTTTTTCTCAAGTCCTTTTTTTATATTTAGTTCACCTATACACCGTTACACTCTATACTTAACACGATGTGCTGTGTAATTATTTTATTGTTATTATTGTTTTACCGTTACATATTTTTGACATTGTTGTTGTTGTTGTTGTTTTTGTTGTTGTTGCTGTTATTATTGTTTTCTATTTGAAAGGCATGGTCCGTTCGTATTAGCAATTGTATGTTGATGGCTATTCATTTAATAAGTGTGGGTTTGAGTGCTTCTTTTCTCTCCCTCTCTCTCTCTCTCTATCTTTGTGGTTGACAAAAAATGTTTTTTTAAAAATGATTTTAAATAATTAAAGTTTTTTATAGAAAATAAAAATAAAAACATTCAAGAAAATTTCACAAAATTGTTTAAGTGTAATGTCGTCATGACAATGAATTTTAACTGAATTTCATCATAATTTTTAGGAAAAATAGTTTAATTTACAGCGACACAATAATATAAAAGAGCGAAATCTTACTTTCCTCTATCCACTGCATCAGCAGTGATATCTACTCAATATACGATACCAGAAAAACTATCTTAAACTTGACTTAGAGGCTTATATTTTAAATTTAGAATTTAAAATTTTGAAAGTAGTTCATCAATGAGGTCTCCATGGTTTTCAGTAAAACTGAGGACAGACTACTGACTCCTGTAAGTGGTATAAGAGTTGCGCCTTGTCTTTAGCACGAAGGGTACTTATTCTTTACTGACATGACTTCATCCCTAGCACTGTACTTGAGTGTTTTACTTCCTTAAATTGTTCATTACAACCTTTCAGTCAAGATTATGATCTATTCTTGCACCATCTGCAGAGAAAGTGCAAGATTGGCCGAAAACATATTTTTTTTTATTTTGTTTCGTTAAAGATGTCTGATCTGGGGTTTAAACAGCGGCCTCACCTCTAATAAGCCAATACACTCCTACCTAGTAGACCCCGGCGACTTCCACTAGTATGATTTTCACTAAAAGAAGTAATATTCATAGTGCAGTGTACATTACGGCAATGCACAGATCAAACAACACTGTAAACCTCATCAAAATTTCTTAAGATCTTAAACGCCATATTGGTGAAAGGTAAGCCTTTCACTAAATAAATATGTTCTGTGTCCTAATGGCAAGTTGCCATTCACAGAAAGCTCTAGAAGTTCATTTTCTGAGCCGCAGCCTGAACTATTTGATGCAAACTTCTAAATGCCAACAATGTTGTTGCCACAATCTCTCGTAGACTAAGAGATTAAATGGTTTTTGTTCCACTAGGAATACTAAGTGAAATATTCGGAACTTTTAGCAACGGAAAGAAGTTCTGAACTTAGGTCGAACTTGAGGAAAGGAAGATGGCACTGAACAATACTATGCGAGAGGTTGGTCACTCAGCTCATACCTTGTTCAGCTAAATTCGAGAGTAATCTTTGCAAGCTGATGTACTGCGCAAAGCATATCAAATCACAAAGGAATTCATGAAAATGAGCAAGCAAATGAGCTTCATCGCCGCTGATAAAACGAAAGTCTTTCTAGAGGAGGATATATTTGGAAAGAAATACTCTGCAAAAGAAAAAAGGGAGAGAATTGTATGTTCTATCAAAGCCAAATGGGTTTTAGGCAATCAAAGTTTTTGTCTGGATAAGCCTTTTTCAAAGCGAATTGTATACTCAAGGAACATTTTTTTTAGGATAGTGGTCGGTTTAAGCTCAATATGATTTTAGATTCTGTGATTAGGAGAATGTATCATTAGACAACATACTTGGAACCTGATGCCACACAGATCTTTATCTGAGAAACAAAAATTTGAGTGTGTATCAAGTACTAGGAAGAGCATTAGCTTTACAGAGACCGAACAGCAATTTGAGTTTCAACAGAGTAATGGCTTTATATAGGCATTATAGTAAGACTCTTTAGAGACTAAGGGCTGTGCAATAGACTGTATAGTCGCAATGTTCCACTTCCATATTTAGATATAACGGCTGCGATTTAAGGTATAACAGGGTATTAGGGTACTTTTTCTGCCATTGTTTCCCCAAGGATAGTAGACCATCTGATCATCTCTGATAGAATTTCAATATAAAAAAATTTTTAAATTTACTAATTAAGTTTTATAATTACTTTCTAAGAAATTTTGTTAAATTTTCATTTAAAAACAAACGAACATAATATTGCACATAATTTAACAATTTCTGTTTAATAAAATCAAAAAAAAAGAACACAATCAAATATTCCAGGAATTACATAACCAAACACCAAGCCACTGATAATAAAACAAAAAAAATTAAAAAAAAACAACGTTAAAATAAATCTTTGTATTGATAAACAGCAAAAAAAAACAAAATTTCATAAAAAAATTATTAATACCTACAACGTTATACAGGAAACGGAAATTATATATGGAGAGCGAGAGAGTATCAATACTCTACTCAATAACCAAATAAAAATAAAAACAACAACAAAAAAAATTTTTTTGTTTTTCATTCATTCATTCAAGCATTTTCAATGAAAATACCAGGAAAAGAAAGATGTACTCACACAAGCACCAAACCTGTATGTGAAAAATACAAAAAATAACAAAACAAACCCTATACACACACACACACACACAGATAAATTTCATTTACACAATATTTATATTTATAAATGAGAGTAAATGCTGTTTGCTATTGGTGTTGGTGTTGAGGTGTTGTTGTTCGTGTTGTTTTTCTACGAGTTATAACGCATAATATAAACAACACAAGCATTTAACAAAACAATATTATTGTTATTGTAACTCTTTATTCTTTTTTCTTTTTCTTTATAAATATGAGTGAGTAATTGTTTGAGTGTGTATGCATGTGTGCTTGTGTGTGTGTGTGTGTTAAATCTTACTCACCTTTCATTGTTGCTTAAACACAACAACAACATCTGCAAACCGAATGAACGAAATTAAGCGTCAATGAAAAACTGGAGCCATCAAAAAAATAATTCAGTTTTACACAAATTTTTAGACTCTCCTTATACCCCCCCCTTCTCTCTCTCTTGCTTCTTTTCCTTTACATTTAAACTCTTTAAATTGTGTGTGAGTGGTGCTCTTCTTGGCACTTTACCTCTTACTCAACTTCCTTTTTGCAATTGGAATTTAAAAAAACAGGTTTCTTGTAAACGAAAAAAAACACACATACACACACATACACAGGCTTCCATACAGCCTGAGACACAGAGAGAGACTTTGTGACGACATAGTAACACTTTTTCAATTGTAAAATGGATGCTGCTGCTTGTGTTGTTGTTGTTGTTGTTTACTCTGCTACTAAGTAATTTAGTTGTTGTTTTTGTTGTTGTTGTTGTTGTTGTTGTTTATTTTAAAAACTCCTCTTCAAAAATATAAACACACTTTAAGTAAGTATATATGTATGTATGTGTGTGTGTTACCATTTCGTATAACAATTTGTCTTGTCGTATAACAGCCAGTAGCAAAGCTAAGCACAGCAAAACACAGCTCGCCATTGATATTCTCTTCGAAAAATTACCAGAAAACAAAAACAAAACTTAACTACAATGCAGCCATTGTATGTATACGGTATACAGAAAAGACAACAACACTAACAACAACACCAACATTATTTGGAAAAAAGAAAGCATGTGTGTGTGTGTTTTCAAACTTCCCATTGACTATACAAGTTAAAAAATAGATACGAAATGCTTAAGTGTTAGTGTGTTTCTTATTTCTCTCGTATTTCTTCATTTTAGCTCCACGGAAAAATAACAAAAACAAAAACAAAAACAAAAAGATACAAAACAAAACAAAAAAAAAAGAAAATGAGCACACAGCTAGCAAGCAAATGGTTTTCCATTGCGTAGGTGTTTGACATCTGCAAAATTTAAGGGGCAATCGCTAAAGCATACACAAACAAATAAAAAAAGAAGATGAAAGATGAACAACAACAACAATAACAACTTAATTCAAGTGAGTAAATGCCAATATAAGAGTAGGAAAAAAAAATTCGTAAAAAAAAATTAGAAGAGAACAGAGCAGCAGAAAAGAAACTGTTTTTAATGAAAACATCTGACACTCACAGAAAAGTGCTGGTATTTGAACGCTTAAAAGAAATATTACCGGGTTATAGCTTTGAGAATCAACATCTGAAGGGTCATTGCAGATCGTGAAAGACTTGCTCTTTACCGAAAATGTGTTGTTTATACAGTACAGTGCAAGGAATTGTCAGGAGACTCATTCAAAGTTCTTCAATGAGGCTTAATTTAATCTATAATGGTTTCAAAATGGTTTAATAAGACTCAACATGGTTCAATTAGACCTATAAGAGGTTCAGAGTGGCTCAATAAGGCTCGATTAGACCTAAAATGAATTTAAAGTGGCTCAGAAGGGCTCACAATGGCTCAACATGACTCAATTAGGCGTCCAATCTCTTGAAAATGACTCAATAAAGCTCAATGTGGCTCAATTAGGTTTAAAGTGGCTTTAAAGTGGCTCAAAGAGGCTCAATGTGGCTCAATAAAGCTCAATGTACTTCAATACTTCTTAATCTGCTTTACTTGCTAGATTTTATAATATTTTATAAACTTCTGTTAGTTTGGGCATTAGACGGATCCTGAATGCTGAATGGGTTCTTCTATAAAGAACCAAACATATGCTTCGAATTTTGAACATCCTGTTTAATTTTAAATTGTAAAGCCTTGATTTATTAGCTATTGAAAACATAACAAAACTTGCTTGATAAACAAAATGTTTTACTGACATTTTCTCTCTGGTGTAAATAGAATTTATATGCGATACTCTTTGCAAAACAACACCGTATGCGTAATACAAAATGCCGGTAAACAATTGGATCTGCAAAACAGCTGTCTTCATATTACAAGTGATACCATACACACACACACATACACACAAAGAAACAGGAAAAAATATAACGAAGTCTACTCGTCTTTCGTATGCGCTCGCTCTCATTCTCTCTATCTCTCTCCCCCTCTGTCGCCTGTTTGTTTTACACTCTAGAAAACTCTTATTATGTTGATATTTTGGATGCCAGGTCCTACCACAAGTTAAAAACACGTTGCAAAACCTTTATGTAATGGAATTTTCTTTAGGTAAACAAAAACAAATAACAACTAAAGCGCATGTACAAAGAGAGAGAGAGAGAGAGAGTGACAGAGAGAGAAAGTGAAGAACTGTCTGCAAAAGAGAGTATAAACAGGGGAAATTTAGTTTTCGGAAATCCATGTGTAACCATTTTTGCTTTGAAAAGTTAAAGAGCGAGAGAAAGAGAGAGAGAGAGAGAGTATGAGACTGTATGAGAGTGTCTGTGTAATAAAAAAATTTAAATTTGAAAACTTTACCCTGGTCAGTGGGTGCGCCACAAGTATGACGCCTACGCACAATTGTGACGTAAGCATAAAAATAAAAACAAAAAAAAACAATTTTTTCTTCTTACTTGTTCTAAATGTAAATGTGTTAGTGAGTGAGTGTTTAAGTGTTCATATGTTATGTCTTCTCGTTTGATTTCCTTTTTTTTTCGGTAATTCTATGAAACTCTTCGTATACCATACAATTCATTCGTTTAATATAAATCGTATTATGGTTTCGAAAAACAAAATCGACTAACTAAGCTCGTTACACATGTTCAAGTGTGTGTGTGTGTATGTGTGTGTGCAAATACTCCTTACATTATAAAAATAAAACTAAAGAGATACATACAGAAAAACTACTGTTATAAAGAGCTGAAAAAGCAGAAGAGGGTAAGAGAGAGAGAGAGAGAGAGAGAGAGAGAAGGAGAGAGAGAAAGATAGAGTGAGAGCATACAACAACAATAATAACAATTAAAACAATTGTATTGGTATTGTTTTTTAGTTTTGTTTTGTTTTGCATTTAAATATTCCTTTAGGGAAACATTGTTGCTGTTGTATATGTGTATGTGTTTTTTGTGTTGTAGAACGTATAACGGCCCATAATTAACTATTAAACCAGCGAAGGCTGCTATAAACCGTGAAGGATAATGTGTTCACCACATTAAAATATTTTTTTTTTTTGTGTTTTTCTGTAGAAATTTTTATTTCTTTTGTCATTAAATAAACGTTGATGGAGTCAAGTATGAACGCGTTGTTTGGTCTGGCATTGCAATTCGATTTAAGAGCGTAAAAATTATGACTTTTTGATCGTTTATTTCAGGGGGCGGGATATGGCAAAAAGGAAAGTGAATCCTTTTTTATGTCGCATATTTTTTCGTCATGTTGCTTTGACCAGGACTGCTGCTGCTCCAAGTGGCCTTAACCATAAATTAATGCAGCTTTGTGTGTTAAGGGCTTTGTTGACAGATTGGAAATGACAATAGAGTGCCATCCAGTTAGATATCAACTACCTGGGTAGAAAAGTCATACTCTTTGGAATATTAAATGGAGGTCTATTCATAGCCTCTAATATCGCAGTGAGCATTCAAGGGGCATATTCGGCCGGAAATGTAAGAAATTATTCTTCTAATGTCGCCATATTCGATAGAGGAGGCGATTGTGATGACAGTGCAGGTTATATTCTGTATTGCCTGACCGAAATTATATTGATTTCTCCGTAGAGATCATCTAGCCACAGCCAGTAGAGATGCTGTTTTGAAAGTAGTCTTTTCACAATCCACAAGGAACCATCGAGTGCCTAGTGAACTTTTTTCAGGCTCTTTTCCTATCGAAGATCACATCAAATACTTTCAGATATCACACCGAGAGAGCCATGAGAGATTTCAAGAATTCCAAAACCGTACGGTATGGAATAGCCTTGAACTTAACTGATCTTTCCACTGATGGAATATATAGCGCGGTGTTGATATCTCGAGATGAGACAAAAAATTTGTCAAAGCAGTTGGACAATTAAGGAGTATAAGAGATAGTACACTTAAGGTTTCTGATATGAACTCTACAAATGCTTACATGCAGGCTAATGGGATAGCGAGAAGGAGAGCTTTAACGTCACTGATGCATAGAAAGGAAAATTTTGAGGTTTGGTTTACTTCGTCAATTAAATTCTAAACTTTTGCTGACTAAATACAATGAAAAGATATTCTAATTATGCATCAGACTATGCAAAAGTCGTGGGAGGATAGTAATCGGGCACTGTGTAAACTCAAAGGAAATTTATTCATCATAGAAATGCCTTGCAGACCAATATGAAGATTCATGTTTGAAATTTTTACGGCGTTAATCAAAATATCAGAAAGAAATTTTGGTTGCTTTACAACTGCTACACAAGCAGTAAACCCTACCAACACTTGGTTACATCCCCAAGTTCGTCAGTGCAATAGCATTATAGGGATACCTTATATGACAGTTCACATGGTCGCAGTTCATGTGGTTGCAATACTCTAGCATTACTACGCGACAACAAACTGTTTAATTAATAAAAAAAAAAACATATTGATTGATTGGAACTTAAAAAATTCTTCTTAAATTTCATTATCTTATTAAAAGTTTTCTCTCTCGCACTCTGTCTCTCTCCCTCACTCACTTACACCCACCATACCCGGTCATACTTAGCAATACTCAAAGGATCAACTCAACGGCGCTACAATTAATTCTAAGAATTTTAATTATTCAAAAACATTTATTTTAGATTATGCCTGACATCTCTGTCACTCTCTTGTGCTCTAACGCTCATTACTCAATTAAATGGTTCATCGTGACCACCTTCAATCAACCCTACAAGGGTTAACTTATTGAGATACAGCAACAGCAACAGCAACAGCAACGACAGCAACGACAGCAACGACAAGGTCATTGATGATTTGATTGTGTAAGAAATAGCTATGAAAAGTTTTTTTTTTCATTGTTTTTGTTTTTGCTTTTTATTCTAAAAATAAACACACAATACTTAGCTATATTCAATGAGACAATACTCACCACACACAAACACACACACACACACAGACACACAGGCAAACAGACATAAAATAACTTTCAATATTCGGGCTCAATTGTTTTGTTTTGTTTCGCTTTGCTTCGTTTCGTTTTGTTTTGTTTTGTTTTGTTTAAGTGTTAATTATTATTCATACACAAAATGAGAATACACAGTTAAAGCTGATATAAACAGAACCGAGAGAGAGCGAGATAGAGAGAGAGAGAGAAGAGAAATAGAGATGGAGAGAGAGTTAGTAAGCATAAGCAATAGAACAAAAACAATACCTTGTTACAATTAATTTTCATTATTTTAATAATAATAACAGCAAAAGCACAACAACAACAAAACATAAAGTAGTGATATAAAACAAAAAATTAGCATATTTTTTGTGATTATATGCTGTGCTCTCGTCCATTTTCTTTTCTTTCTTTCTCTTTTGGAATATTTTTATTGTTTTTTGTTTGAATTACAATAAACGAGTATAATTTGTTATTCGAATTTCTTACAGTTCCATGGGCGGGTTATTCTTTCTTTTTTGCTTTTTTTAAAGGGAAATTTAGAGAAGCAAACTATCTCGCATAACAAATAATTTACGGCTCTCTATATATGTATACTTGGGCCACGTACTATGAATGGTTGGCATCTGCCTCTCAGCAGTTGTCTGGCCAAAACTGGGAGCCTGAAATAAAAATTGCCAAGAAAAGTTTTTCAAAAAAATCGAACGTTCAGAATCGACTTTATGCTGCAGGTCCTGCCACTCTTATATAGAAATTAACGCACAGCTGGGTTGTAATACTGACTGAAGGGTTGTAATGACCAATTATGTGCATAAGCTTCAGTCGTGCTCGAAATATTTTGAGTTTCTAAAGAACTTACACAGAAAGCCATTGGCTGGCAGGTCAGCCAAGCTTTTCAGTGAATTCCTATACAGCGGACTTTCGCTGTTTGTTGACAAGACTTAGGTTGGCATAGGTTTAAGGCTAGGTTGCTGTTCACACGAAATTTCACGCAGTAACCAAATATGGCCCATTGTGTCATCCAGTGCTATCCTCCCCTAAGATGTTGTGGTCCTAAGAATCTATTTTTCTTGTACGATTTTCCAGATTTTTTAAAAAAATCTAATAATACTAAAACTTTCTGCAGTATTCTCAACTAAAGCTCTCTCTCTCTCTTTCTCCCTCTCTGTTGTATTTAAAAATTATTACACGATTTTATGGCATAATTTTTCGTTGGATTTTTTTTCAATCATAATTTCTCTGCTGTTTCTCCGATTATAAATCTTATAAAATCTTATTATTCTTATACATTTGAATGCAATAATAATAATCCCACTGTTTTGTAAATTCATAATACCCTGTAACAGTACCAGCAACCAGCAACCAGCAACCAGCAACCAGCACCAGCACTAGGACCATAATACCCCGAACTGTGCTGCACCATACTGCACACACACTGTGAGTGACTTCATCTGTTCTATTACCTGTGATGGCATTTGAATTTTCTCTCCCCATTTTCTTTCCTCCGTTTCATGTTCTTCTATTAATAGATTTGCATACAAAAAAAAAAAAAAAAAAAAAACGAAAGACATATTTTTGTTTTGGTTTTCAGGACTTTTTTTTTAATCCGGCATGAAATTATAAAATCCCAAACAGAAATAAAAAAAAATCTTATTTTGAATTACAGGATTTACAGTATGCAAGAGAGAGAGCGAGAGAGAAAGAGAGAGAGAGCGGCAGAACGGATTGCTTGCAATCCTCACAGTTGTTTTGGTTGCAGGCCACCTGTTGTTATTGCCACTAACAACAGATGTTCGGTTGTCTTCGTCGAATGCTGGATTATGGGTTGCTTGCGCTGGTTGATTTGTTTCATATTCAAAAATAGAAATACAAACAGATAACGGTAATGTAATCTTACAATAGAGTAACGGTAATAGAAATTGTAATGTTATGGCATGGAGATCTAATAATTGTTTTAAAGGGCGAATGCAAAAATAATTCGATTGTATAAGCTTTACACGAAGGAAAGAAATTTTGTTTTGAATTTTAAGGAATTACTTGCATTTGCAAGAGACTTAAGAACTCTTCAATGGAAAGCATTGGGAATAAAAATGAAGTGAAAAGTAAAGCCTAAAAACAAAACTCAAAACATTTCATTTTATTAGAATTGAAGGTACGAAATGTAAATGTAAAGTGAAAATTTGCATACAAAACACTACTACCTTGTGGTAGAAAATGTTTAAAACAATGACACCAAGATCCTTAATCAACTGTTCAAACGCCGAGCCTAACTCTCCTTAAAACAATACCTTGTTAAATAAAATCACATCCCCGCTCTTCTTTTTTATAAAAGAGCTCATAGGCCGTCGTGGTGTTGGCTTATTAGACGTGAGGCCACGGATGAAGCCCCCAGGTCTGAATCTTGAACAAAACGAAATGAAAAAAAAAAATAGTTCTTTGGCATCTGCTTCTCAGCAGATTTCTGGCGAAAACACAGAGCATCATACGGAGACGACGTTAAACCGTAGCTCCCGCCACTCGTGTATAAAATTAATACACCTAACATAATTGGCGTGAGCAGTTTGGTCGTAATCCCTACTGAAGGTTTGTAATGACCAATTATGTACAGGACTTGCCTGACGCCTTTCTTAGGCGGTGTTCTTCAAACTGATATTCCCAATATTGCTGGATTATGTCCCCTATGTTTTATTTCTGTGCTCTAAGTTAACCCTGCTTTACATTACTGCCCATCAACTTTCGGATTGTTACTTCCCTTTTAAACTTTTTCCAGTGTTAGCCAAAGGTTAACATTTTCTTTTATACGAGGACTTGAATTTTTTTTTGTGTTTAAATCTAGCATAATAGCCTAGCATCATTATTTAGATTGAAGTAAACAAAACAAAAAGAAAAGAAAGGAAAATAATTCTTCACACAAACTACTACTTGAACTAAAAATATTTTGTATTTATTTAACAGACATCCTTTTGCATACTGTTTCCTGTTTAAATATAAAAATTATAAAGGAAAAAAAGGATAACAAGACCTAAACAAAACAAGGAGGCTATTGTTGGACAAAATAAGAGGAAAAACATTGGTTTTCTGGTTACAAAAATAAATTCATTTCGAGATTTTATTAAGGAAAAGGTCATACGACTTAAGATAGTTAAAGGACATACAATACAATCAAGCAAATAATTTGAAGGATGTTGATTTATTATCGTATTAAAATTGAAAGCCATACTTTGCTTATATGATCTGGTTATTACAACCCTTCAGTTAGGATTACAACCTAGCTTATCACATTAATTCAACCCACAAGTTGCTAGAGCTACAATTTTCCTTATAATCTAAAACCAGGCTGCACTACACAATCTTATCCTACTTTGTGCCTGAAAGCCGGCAACACCAAATGTTATCGAATGCATTTAACTGTCAAAACTTTACCTGCTACCTTGCCTAATAACTGTCTCATTGGCAAAATACGTATTCAAAATGGTGTTTTTGACATTTATTAACACCTGATATCTTCATCTTCTGTTCAATTTCAACCATAAAATTGTAGACAAAAAAAAAAGCAAATAAAAATCGTTTTTCAAAAATTCAAGTCTAGACAAGCAGAGCCACGATTTATGCATGAACAATGAAATGAAAGAAATTTTACTTCAAAAAAAAAGTGAAAAAAACACACACACACCAACTGGTTGCTGACAATTCAATTCAATTACCAGAGATGGAAAATGTAAAAGCAGCAAAATACTCAGAATGTTCATAAGCCACATAAATATGAGGGCTAATCACAGTTATTGAAATTTAAAATGTTTAGTCCATACCCCTAACGAATGCTACATCAATACTTACTTGCTTATTGCCTTTAGTCAGGATTACAACCTAGCTTCTCCTTACATCCTGATAACCATTGACGGTAAATAATATTTGCCAGGAAAAGTTCCTCAAATCTATCGGTAGGAGTCAACATTAAATTTTAGGTTCCTTTAGAGACGGATAAAATGAATACACAGAACATGTATGATGGGATAAGTTTGGTTGTAAACCTGACTAACAGGGTTGTAAAGACCAATTAAGTAAACCACTGATACTTTTGCGAGAATAAAGTAATCATGTTCCAGATAAATTCACAGTTTAACTAGTAGATGCCAAAGAATCTCTAGAACGTCAGCTTCAACTTCACATATATCCATGCGAGTTCCAAAAAATTTATCTTGTGGCATATGACAACAATAATGATTTGAGTCAAGGATACTATTAAGCGTTGATGCAGCAGACTTGGAAATTTTCAAGAAAAAATCTTACTAAAGATCTTCGGTACATTGGGAGTTGGCGATGATTTCCGTATCCGATCCAATATTGAGCTGCATGAGCTCCTCAGCGACATGGACGTTGTGCAGCGTATAAATATCCAGCGGCACTGCGCTGTCTTGGCCATGTCGTTGGAATGGAGGAGGATGCTCCGGCTCGACGAGTATTTGATGCAGGGAATTGCGAAAGCCGGAAGGACCAAATCGAGGAAGCCCTGGCTAAGGCGCTCAAGATAAAAAGTCTCCTGGAGGGATGTGTTAAAGTAGGCCGAAATCCGTTAATCTAATCGGGTTCTTAATCATGAATTAAGTAAGTAAGTCACCGTTGCCTAATAGGTAGTATGTTGGCGTATTAGACATGAGGTCACGGTTTAAATCCCATGTCAGACGTCTCCAATAAAACGAAATATGAAAAAATATTCCAACGGCGACTTCCTTTCAGCAAATTTTTGGCAAAAACTCTGAAAGTAAATAGAAAATTGCCATGAAAAGTTTCTCAAAAAAATCTGCCATTCAGAATCGACTTTAAACTGTAGGTGCCTTCGATTATGGATACAAAATTAACACACACAACAAGTGGTGTGTGGAGCTAGATCGTAACTCAGACTGAAGGATTGTTATGATCAGTAATGTTTCTTTTTTGGGAGCTACAGACTTAAAGTCGACTTCAAACGACAGTTTTGATAAACTTTTCACGGCAATTTTATTTTACTCTTAGAGATTTTGTTCAGAACACTGTTGGACTTCCCAAATAAAGGCTTGTAATGATCAATTGAGTAAGTATGTGAACTTGAGTTTGGTAAACTGTGAATACCCTGCTTATAATTTCAAATATCTTTTGTTTTTAGCTCTTCAGCAACTGTCAGTAAGACTTTGTTAATAAATTTCAATAAAAAAGTATCACAATGTTAATAGAAAATAATACATACACAGACACACACACACACAATTGAAATCACTTACCATTGCTGTTCTAAACATCTAAGGCCACTAGAGCAACTCCAATAGATTTCAGTCTCCAACAAAACTGAAAAAAAAATTTCTCTTAAATTCTCTTCAATTATAAGCTTCAAAGGCTATTATCCTTAAAACTTCATGCAAACAATACAACTACACCTCCATACTTTAGTCCTGTGCAAGGAATTAATGCCTTTATTAGTGTGAATGTAGGTCAAGTGGATAGTTTTTCATTAACTTTAATGCTCTGCTACATTTCATTTACAATTGTACTCCTTCTAACGAATCCTTGCTTTTGGGGTTTCCTTCTTTCTTTTTCATTTCTGCCAACATAATCATCATCATTGCCATCATTATCATTATCATCGTTATCGTTTAATTTTATGCCACGTTTAACATGTGGCATGTCCAATCAATCAAGACAATTCTAAGCAAAGCCAAATGAAAATCGTTTCTCTGGCTGTACATGTCTGTCTACGTTCTCTTTGAACTTTAAGCGCAACAATGAAAACTCAAATGACTGGGAGATTTTGCTTTAAAGAGGAGACAATAATGAGATAAAAAAAAGTTGATGCTTTAAGAAACTTAAAGCAGAACAGGAATAACATAGAAAAACTTTTCGTATGTCATTCCTTATGCTACAGATATACAGAAGTTACTGGCCAACAAGCCAAAGGTGGTAGTAATATGGTAGGCGTTATATAAACTTCATTAGATTATCTCTGAGGTTTTATCGAATTAAAGTTGCATTCGATATTAGGAACTTACATGTCAAATTCAACGAATAAGTCCAGTAGAGTCATCAATGCCAAGGCATGACATAAAGGTGAGGTTACTACCTAGTTAAGCACCTAATTCTGGTTGAGGTCTCTGAACTGAAAGGAGCCATTGGCTATGCAGACAATATGTGTGTTATAATCAGAGACATCGATTGGGTGGTAACATGGAGAATGCCTAGCACACAATATTGGAATGATGCAGAAGCGTAAAATAATGAATTCATCCTGCCTAGATTATACGCAATTACCAGAAATGAAATCACAAAGATGCACATTTTAAGGATAAAAAGGTGTTGAGGTTCATACCAGACAAGAAAGGAAATATTTCTTCTACATCATCTTGAATGGGAAACTTATTTGGCAGCTGTTTCTCTTGGCAGTGATAAAAAGGCTGCACTATTTGGACCTGAGAGGTCTAAGCCCTAAGATAACCCACCGGATATACAATCAGAATGGAGCTGTAATATGTCGAGGAAAAACCAAAAAAACAGCGACTACCGCCGGGCTTTGCAGAGTTAGAGGCTTTGATGACTCCTTGGGAGCAATGGAGTCTTATTCCAAGATGTTTTGTTTTGAATGTAGCACCTCTTAATGGCCAACATAATTGATAGGCAAGAGAAAAGAAAAGCAAGAAAAGTTATGGTAATCGAGGACATACTTTTTGGCAATCACGAGCGCAAGTATTCGTATGTGAACCAATGACAATGGCCAAGCAGAGTATTCGTTGCGCCAAGGTAATGTTCTTTATAGGGCGGTATCAACAGAATATGATTCATTAGTTGCTAAAACTGGTCCACACTATTATTAGAGACCTGCACAGATAACAATAAATTCGTTTGAAGTCAGTATTGATTGAAAAACGCCATATATATGCCAGCAGACACGAGGCCGAAATTTACGATCATGACAGCTATTGGCCACATATTACATAACCTTTCGATAAAAGATCTCTCTGATTTGTTATTGTAATTCTGCACTTTCTTCAATTTTTTATTTTCTTTATACCATAAGTGTTAAACGTATTTGTCCTTGTGCCCCTTAAAGTATTCTAAATAACCTTGGTATACATTAAGCCTTATGCTATACTCTGTAATATTGAAGTGTTTTATTTTGTATTCGCCTTTCAGACCAAAATTTAATGTCAATTTATTCATTTCAAAATTTATTTTCTATTTTATTTCATTTTATTTTATTTTATGTGAACATATTAGCTTAGAGGGAAAATTATTTGAAATCTATTTTTAGGCTTTCAAACTCGTATATTCTGTGAAAAGCGTCAACAGAGAATTTTTTTTGTTGCAGAAATAACTAAAAAATGTACGTACAAATCAAATATGCGTGATAGACATAAATTATAGGCCAAACAAGAAAAAAAATAAAAGAAGAATAAAAAAAAGAAGAAAAAAGGAAAAAAGGGTGACCAGATAAACTGAAATATATTTTTGAAGTGCAGACAATTTCTCAGGCTACGTAAGGCATCCCTATAATAGCACTCGCAATCCTAAAAAACTTTAACTAAAAAACTTTAAAATCTTATTCGGTGTCAGCAAGAATAATATCTTGGCTTTTATTTGGTACGCATGCAGATCTTTCCTTTTAAAATGCATTAATGCTGCACAGATTTCAATTATGTTTTCTGATGATTTGTTGTCTTAATAACAATATCTACATATTAGGCTAGAGGCAACTACTCTTCTGAACAATGATCTTTTGAGTCTACAGTGTCAATATCTTCTGTGAGATCTGATCGCCTTAATGCTCCAATAGGTCGATAAAAATTTAACTGCGTTGTGTATATGGTCTGGTCACTTTACTTGTACGCCTTTATAGCAATACGAAAGCATCTCTTTAACAATTACTTTTACGCACACACTTACTCTCTCTTTCTCTTGTGCTATATTCTGGCTATTATCCATCCTGCTGTTCATATGTGTCTGTAATAATCAAAATCATAGACTCTCTCGCTTATTATGGACAACAACACACTTAAGCTCACTTTAATCCACGTTGATGAACATAAATTTGCGTGAATGCATGAGTATATGTGTGCATGTCTGTGAAAATATGTGTACAAGAAAGAAATTAAAAGCAATACATAGTCACAGAGACTGAAATATAGAGATAGAGAGAGAGAGAGAGAGAGAGAGAGAGAGAGTGAGAGAGAAATAATTCAAGTGTAGTTTTATCAATAATTCAACAGTAAATGAATAAGGAACTCTATTGTCCGTTTAAGAATTGCGAATGCTTTTCCAAAATGCTACGAGGGTGGTATCAAAATTAGACGATTTTAGTAGGTCACACAAATTGCATGCGATCTTCGTATTTTTCCAAAAAGGACTCAAATTTTTTTTTTTAATTTTGCTTATTAAAGGACTTTTACAAAAAGTACTTCTTAAACACTTTTTAAAAAGTACTTTTTTCTTAAGGCACTTTTTTTAAAAAGTATATTTTTTCTTAAGGTACCTTTTCAAAAAGTACTTTTTTCTTAAAATACTTTTTTCTTAAAGTACTTTTTTCTTAAAGTACTTTTTCAAGGACACTTTTTTAACGAATTTTCTTTTATTTTCTGTACAATATTTCATTTTAAAAAACACTCACACACACACACACACATAATTTTTTTTAAACTGATTGATTAGCATGTTTTGTTCCATTCGGCCTTAAGCTTTTTTATGTTTCCCTGGGAATTTTGTGAAAATAAATTTCCTGGAATATCATTTTTTATTATTTTTTTTTTTTTTTTTTTTTTTTTTTTGATAAAAATTAGACTCAAAGAATCATTCAAGAAGAAATTATGTTGCATTGAAAGACACAAAAGTAAAAAGAAGATGATAAACAGGAATCTCTGCTGTAAACAACTCCTGTTTTGGGTTTTTTTTTTCAAAACAAATTCATGAGGAAAATTAAGAAAAAAAAAATGTTGCTGTTCGTTACACAAATTTCCAAGAATAATACAAATACAGCACAGGAGAGATGAATTTCTGGAATAAAATAAATTAAAATCTTAGAAATTTTATTTGAAATTATTATATAAGATTTCGAACTTAAGGTGTGAGAAGTAGGATGTAGTGCAAGGACATAAAAAGAACATTCGTTTACACAACTAGCAGATCAAAATTATATTTCTGAGTCAATTGCCATTATCCGCTGTGGCAGTTTCTTTTCAAAACGTTAGGTAAGCAACGTATTTCTTTATGTAAAGTGATGACAATTCTCTCTTTTTCTCTTTCAGGAGGCTCCAGTTGAATGCAGATGGTAAAGCCAATAGCGACAAAGTACACTCAGCTTCTTTTTGCCCAAGGATACCCGCTTTCAGACAATCTGACACTTCACTAATGACTATGAAAAGCGTAACGACTGGAATCCTTGTTGCCAGAGTTATTCTACGAACGCATTTTTATTTTTACTCCTTTAGGTCCTTCTGTAGATTGTAGTATTCTTGTTCAAGGTTGTAGCTCTATTTGAGCTAGTGTCCTCACTTTATGGGTTCTTTTAAATCCATTAGTATACCACTTTAGTGAGCCCTTGCACTTCACCAAAAATTATCTTATGGTAGTTTGAGAGCCCTTTCCAGCTTTAAAGGACTTCTTTAAAAGTACTTTTGTAAAGTATTTACTTTTTACTTTTTCGACAGATTTCTAGTGAAGTACGTTTTACGAAAAGTACTTTAGAAAAAACTTGTACTTTTCATAAAGTACTTTTCATAAAGTACTTTACAAAAAGTATTTTTTAAAGTATTTTTTAAAACGCACTTCTATGATCTTTTCTAAATTATTTTCGTACTTTTTGGTACATTTTGTAATCCCTTTTTGTACTTTTTTATGGAGTTCTCCTCTCTTCAAGTAATTTCTTAAGTATTTTGGGACATTTTTTCTTCTTTCTCTTCTTTTTTCTTAAATTCAATTCAATTTGTTTTAAAGTTTTAAAAACTCTAATGTTCTCCCCTCTTAAATTCTCTTCAGAGATTTCAATTTCAATTTCACAACACATTAAAGATTTTCTCATTATTTTTATTTCTTAAAAAAATAAAAGAAATTTTTGATTTTATTACAAAAACAAGAAAATAAACGAAATGAAATGAAATCCTTGTCATTTACAAGGATAAGTTGTTATTAACAATGGCCACTTCCACAAGAGGAAAGACAAAAGTTACAAAAGTTATCGAAAATGTTTTTGTCCTCTTTTACAACCTCCCACTGTACATTTCCTTATCATTTCAGTTTCTTTTTCTTTTTGTAAACCTTAAAACGGAAATTGCAAATATTTTTGATTTTTATTTTATTTTTTTTTTTGTCCAAATCAAGGGACGGGATTTTTGATTTCCGTTTAACATGCTACAAAAAAAATACACGCCAATAAAATTGAAAATTTAAAAAAAAAATTAAAAAAAATAAATGAGAGAAAGGAACTTAAGGGAAACTTAACTGCTTTTTATACCCACCTTTAAATGTCAGAACACTTTATAAATATAAATAATGCCTAAAAGCAGACTTTAAAGGAAGATACAAAAGTGTTTCGTATTTTAACTTATTTTTCTGGGAATTATTTTTAAAGAAATTTAAAAAATTTTTCCACTTAAGTAGCAACTAACTACACCGATTTTACAAACATTACCGCTTGCCATTCGACAAGGACAATTCAATTAAATTATTTCCTAAAGTATGCTTTAAAAAACAATTTTTATAAAAAAAAATTCATTTAATTTGTTGTTGTAATAGAAAATTAGAAAATTTCATTTCCAAATTTAAAATAAATTTAAAAAATTTTCTCTTTGTAATTGAAGTTTTTAAACAACATTATCTCTCTCTCTCTCTCCCTCTTTCTGATAAAGAGAGCTTTTTTTTTCAAACGCAACAAAGTAACCAAATCACACACTTTCAAATAATCCCGGACAGTTTAACATTTTCTAGTTCTTTTTTTTCTTTCTAACACACCACACACATATACACACACTTTGCATGTAAATAGCAAATTTAACCAATTTTGTTCCACCATACCACACACATACACACAAACACTTTGTATGTAAATACAACAACATTTAAACAAAAGGGTAGAATTTGACACACACACACTTGAGTAAACAAAAACAAAAACCGAAACAAACTATTGTGTTCACATTAGTCAAGCAAATACTCTGAATTGGAGAAGGGCTGGCAGAGAAAGAAAGTAAGTGAGAGAGAAAGAGAGAGTTAATAGAGGTTATGCATAGTACAGCTACAGTAGTGCAGTGATTGAGACACACACTTACAGACACAAATTCAACAATACCAAATCCAATTAACATCTCAACATTGGATTAAATGGTGATTAACTCATATTGTATGTTGTTGTTATTGTTGTTGTTTTTATTATTATGTTTTTACAGTGTAACATTATCATTAAGGCCATATAGATTGGCTCAACAGAATTTCTTTAGGGTGATAAAGGGGAAAGTATCTTAAAATTGGCACCTCGAAAAGGGTAAAAAATATTTTATTGATGAAAAATGTATTCCACGTTAGATTGAATCCTAATTATGCCTACTATATATAGGAATGGAAGCAACTGTTGTTACCCTAAAAGTTCTCTTGCGCTGACCAGCTTCCACCTCCCTGGTTTGGAGGAACTTGATCAGTTTAGGGACTATGTTCACCTATGGCATCACAAGTGAGCTTTTGGTATCAAAGCTACCACTTTAACCTAACCTAACCTACCCTAAAAGTTCCTATAAGTCTACCCCCTTTTGTTTATTTTCTATTTCCCATGGAACTGATCAGTAGATGGTTCCATAAAAAGTAAAAATTTTTAACGATTTTCTTCAACATTTTCTAGTAGAGAAGGTGTTCCACGAATAAGCTCACTTCGAGTATATCTCGGTGCCAAAACCCAGACTGAATTTCACATCCACATCAACTGGACACTGACCGCCTCGTGTTAGCACTTAATTGGTAGCGTCCATTGTAGTTAGTAGACGCACATTAGACGGGCGCTCACCCGTTATAACAATTAAAAATGGCAGTTGGGCTAGTAAGCCATGTTTGCGAAAGAGAATTACAATGAAAAGACAGTGACCATCGCAAATGTTTAAGGGACCCTTTAGAAGCAAAGTGCTCTGATTCAGTTGTTAGATGTGCATAATACGTACAAATAGAATGTGATTGCTATGCAGGAGATAAAATTGAATACACGAAGTTCCGCCAAAACTCGAATAAGCGAATTGGAATGCGAATTTATGCTGTCTAGGAGAAACTGATCATGTCGGTGAACAAATACGTGACCATAATCTGTGTCAATGAGCCTGAATCTAATATATTGACATGCCCTAACAGAGTAAGAGACTAATAAGCTCAAATAAGCTTTTTATGAGCCTAAAATTATTATTTTGAGACAAAAAATGGAATGGAATAGCTTCCTTGAATCAATAATTGGTAAATACAGGCACCACAGTTGTACAAAGCATAACGGACTGAGGCCTATATCTGCTGCATTTGCAGGTTACCAGATTTTCTCATATCAAAATCTATGAGGCGACACACGGCTATCCTTCAAACAATAGACCAATTCGACTAACGGAAGATACACTACGCATATGTGGAATGTGAATTCGATACGAGTGATACATATGAACTCTGAATATTATCTCATTGCAGTTAAATCAAACATGACTGAATGATAATCCAAGCGCTAAGATATCTAAACCAAACTTAAATGCGAAAAAAAATACTTCTTTCGGCGACTTTTTAACAGCAAAAACTGTGAGAATCAAATTAATTTGTCATAAAAAGTTCCTCAAAACTCTGACGTTTGAAGTCGACATTAAACTATAACTCTCGACTTCTTGAGATATTTAAGAGAAGGAAGAAGTATCTCGCAGGAGAACTTTAAGATGCCGTTATTAAATAACAAAGGCTACGTTGGAAAGAACAGGTTGTGCGACTGAAGGCAAATACTCTCCAAGAAAACGGTTTTGTTTGAGATACTGGGCAGAGTTTACAGAAAAGCTTTAATAGAAAAATTCGATTGAATAGAACCTGTTCTCAATGGTTGGTGTGAAGAAAAAGTTTTGAGAAGATGCTCACAAGAGCAAACAACATGGACATTATGACCCAGACGGTTTGTGATAAATTCCCATCCTATATAAGTAATATAATGTTTGGTTTTTCTCTTGTTAAAGTATTTCACCCTACTTTTTTCTTTTCATTTGTTGTTCCTCTCTTTCTCACCATCTCTCTCTCTTTTTCTCTCTTATTTTCCTCTACCTGTGTTTATTTTAATGAAATTTCCTATTTTTTTATTTTTTTTTTTTGAGTCCTTCATTCATGCGTATAAATTAAATACAGTTGAGCATTATTTCCCTTTTTTTCTGTTTCTGTTTCTGTTTCTGTTTTTGTTACTGTTTTTGTTTTGTTATCATTTTTCATTAAATTTGCTTCCATTTTTTTGTTCTTCTTCTTCAGAGAATTTTGTTTAATTCACGTGTAAATATGTTTTAAAATTTGTTTTTTCCACGTTTTTTTTTTTTTAAAGTTAATTGTGTTCACATTTTTGTTTTGATTTGTTTATTTAACAACAGAAAACAAAATAAAAAAATTAAATGATTTTGAAATGAAATTAACGTTTATCAAAGTAACACGACAGTTTTCAGTTTGAAAAAAAAAAAGAGAACAGAAACAGAAAACATTGGCAATTATTAACAGAAAATTAAGTGCTGCCTGCAAACAACACAAATTAATTGCAAATGTATTAACAAAAATGGTAAAGAAAATTGAAATTATAAATAAAATTGTTTTTTTTTTATTTATTTTTGTTGACCTTTTAAAGTCTGTACATCTATAGGTTCTTTCATTAAAGGCTTCCTATATTTAAATTTAAATAAAACAAAGAGTGTGAAAAACCAATTAATGTTATAACGTATGGTGTCTGACATCCCTCAAGTGACCGCCGTGACTTCTTTGAATGTAGTTTGTCTGAAATATTCACTTTTCCATGATTCTGTCGCATAAATCAGGCTGAATTTGTCCGATGGCTTAGATTATATTGCCTTTGAGAAACGCTGAAAGCTTAAGAAAACACCACAAGAAAAGCTCTAACGTTGCCAAAATTGGGCGATTTCTTGGCTAATTCACATTATCTCCATGCGCGATAACCATGTCCTCAACATGGGTAGATCAATTAAATAAGCAGAATTAACAAATTTGTCGATAACTTTAGATGGAAAATTTACTCTAGTTATCGATAATCTTTGTTAGAAAAGTTATCATAACATAGAAAATTTGTCGCTAACTGTGACAGATAACTGATCTCTTATTTTTTTTTTTTTTTGCAAAATTTAACGCTCAAAATTTTGTTTTATCGATAACTCTTTTTAGAAAATTTTTTAATATTTTGTTTGTCTGTAGCGTTTGTCGGTAACATTTTTTATTTTATTTTATTAGTTAGAAAAATCATCATTATTATCGATAACTATTGTTGAAAATTTATCGATAACTATTATTGGAAAATTTATCGAAAATTTTTATACAAATTTTTTCGTTGGCCTATGATTTTTTTCAGAACTTTTATCGATAACTTTTATTACAGAAATTATCAATTACTTGCAGGTGAAGTTATTTTTAATTTTTGTTTTCTTTTACAAATTTTATCGTTTGCCTATAAATCATTTCATATTATTTATCGATAACTTTTTTAGAAAAATTAGTTTTTATTTTCATTTACAAATTTATATATTTATTTTTTTTTTATAAAATTTATCGATAATACAATAGCAGTATTCCTCTGTGACTAACGATAATTATTATTGGAGAATTTATCGATAACATCTGTTAGAAAATTTGTTGGAATTTTGTCAGAAAATTAATCAATTACTGTAGCAGTAAAGTCATCTTTAACTTTTGCTTTTTACACATTTTTTTTTTGCCTATGAATTTTTTCAGATTATTTATCGATAACCTCTTTAGAGAAATTAGTTTATATTTTCATTTACAAAATTCTTATTAATTTTTTTGTAAATTTATCGTTAGTACAATAATTGTTACTCTGTTTGCTGTGTGAAAAACTAACGATAACTGGTTTTGAAAAATTTATCGATAACTGTTGTTAAAAATTTTTTAAATCTTTTTGTTAGAAAATTAGTTGATAAGTTTTGTTTGTTTGAACATTTTTTTTTGATCTGTTAAACATGAAGTTATCGATATATTTAATTAGCAATGGCAGGCTTTATTTTTTTTGTCTTCTTTTTTGCTTTGGAAGAAGATATTTTTAACGAGTTATAAACATTAAAAAATAAATTCTTTTCTTTGCTTTCTTTTTCCAATAAATTTTCATTCCTGGAAAACAGAAATCTGTTTTTGCTTTTCTTGTGCATTAAATTGCTTTTAATGTTCATGCAACATGTGTTGCACAAGTGGCATATATTTTACAATTTCTCATAATTTATGCCCGCTCTTGTTAAGATAAAAGTTCTTCTGCTGCTTCTGCTGCTACTTTACTCTGTTTTTTTATAATAAATCGTACAACTGTCTAATGGCTTATTGCACTCGGCTGATGGCAATGTGCATAAGACATGATTACAGGATTCGTTCCAGAAATATTTTCTGTGCTATTTCTGTGCAAGCAGATTTCATAGTTGATTCCTTTATTAAATATTTAAGATGTTTTAAAAGGAAATCTTTTAAAACTATTTTACACTTTTAAGCCAAACGACTGAGTGAGAGAGAGAGAGAGAAGGAGGAAAAGCGAGTTTTACAGGATGTTGATGTGTTCTGAGGTATTTTTAAGATTTCCTATTTCAGGTTTATAGTTTAAAATTTAAAGGCATGTGATTACAAAAATATCCTTGAAATCCTTTCATTTCTTTCTTTTTCTTTGCTACTACTTACGATTTGAAAGTCTTAAAGTGAGTTTATGTTTCCACAACAATTTCCATATTTTCTCACTTTCGTTTTGCTAGACAGACACTGACTGACTGACTCTCGGTACTTTATTACTGCATGTTAAAGTAAAGGAAAGTTGCAAGAAAACGAAAGATAGAGAGAGAGAGTGTGAGCTAGAGAGAGAGAGAGAGAGAGTGAGAAATCCTTGATTGTAGTTGGGATATTTTATGGTAAGTGCATGCAAAACTAAAGCCATTTTGAAATTTATATTCGCTTTTAATAACTGTTGTTCGTTGCATGACTGTACAAACCAACTATTTCTTATTGTTGCTGTTGTTGTTGTTGTTGTTGTTATTCTGGCTATTGTGAATGTCTATTTTAAAATATATTCCGTTTTCCTTTCCTTTATTTTATCATTTCATTTTACAGCAGCAGAAGCGTTTAAAATGTCTCTTCCATCTCTCTCTCTCTTGTTTGAGTTAGTTTATGTGGTTACAGGGAAAATATTCTTCAGCCTGTGTTCGGTATAAAGATGTCACAAGTTAGCCATTGGCAATAAACAGTTATTTCTCTTAACATTTTCAAGGTTACATAGAATTTTATGTTGGAAAAAAACAAAGCGAGAATAAAAAAACTACAAAAAGAATGTGAATTTTAACAATTTCTACAAGTAGCCGGGCTGTGGTGAAAGTTATTTCATTTTGGCCATAAAAAAATACAAAAAAAACACAAATTGAAAGCCATTAAAACAACAATGGAGACAATAATTGAAAATAAAAATTATGGCAATACTTTTATCGTTCAAGTAATGATGGCAGCAGCAGCAATCTTATTATTGCGTATTGCTTATATAAACAAAGATTTTCAAGGCTAAAAAAGAGAAATTAAATTGAAAAATATTTTTAATTATCGAAAGCATTTCTTTCTGGCATACATCATCATACGATATACTCTGATACCAGATACTCACCATCATCTCATTATAGGATCTATTCAGTATCTACTATACCAAATCTTTATAGAACGACCTCTTGTGGTGTCCCTTGAATGACTAATTTAAAAACACTTGAGGAACCCGCAGTAGTTGTGATATGCCCGTACTTTAGCAATTTTTAATCAACTTTGATGACCACAGGATTAATATGTCACGACCTTTATAACCGAGTTCGATTTAATGTTGTTGAAAATATCCTCTATACAGAGATGGCACAAGGTAAAATATTGTATTATACGGATTTGAAGGCGCCGTAGTCTAATAGGTAATATGTTGGCTTCTGAGGCAAGAGATCGTGGTTCAAATCCCAGCTAAAAATATCTGGAACAAAAATGAAATTTGGAAAAATTTGCCATTTGCTCAGCAGTCTTCTGGCAAAAACTTTGGGAGTAAACAAAATTTCCATGAAAAGTTACTTAAAACTGTCGTTCGAAATCGACTATAAACTCTTGGTTCGGCCACTCATGCATAAAATTAACACACACTACAGTGGTGTTGTAAGAAGCTAGGTTATAATCTTGACTAAAGTGTTGTAATCATTCTAAAAAGTAAGTTTTCGCTATTGATACATTCATACGTACATACATTCATACGTACATACATAATTGGCCATCACAACTTTCGGTCAGGGTTACGGCCTAGCTTCTCACACCACTCAAGTTGTGTGTGTTAATTTTATACAAGAGTGGTGGGACCTACAGTTTAACAGAAACTTTTGATGACAGTTTTGATTTACTCTCAGAGGTTTTGCCAGAAATCTGCTGAGAGAAAGACGCCAAAGAAATATTTTCATATTTTCATTTTGATGTCTGACCTGGGGTTTGAATCATGGCCTTAGTACACTACCTACTAGACTACGGCGACTTCATGATTAGTGTTAATGGCTCATAAAGAATTTATTTTTTTTATTTTTGACAAAAAATTTCTTGCTTGAAAAGCTTTATTTTATCGATTAAACTGGTAATATTTGAATACTTAAAAAATAAACCTACCCTCGTCCTTATCATGCTTTCCATGCTTTTCTCTTCCTTACTTTCCTAAGAATTTCCAATAAAATTTGAAAAAATTTTCGATAAATTTTCAAACGTTTTCTTTAAAATTCAAATTCTTTTAATCTCTTCTCTAATAGCCTACCTTAGGCCTAGACTTTTCGAAATATATGGAATGGCATTTCATAAATTACAACAACAGGATATGAAATCACTACCAAAAGGAGTTCAAATCAAAAAAGAAAAGGAACAAATACAATAAATTTATGTCAACAATTTGAATTATTCTTGGAAAAATTAAAAAGAAAATCAAGAAAATCAAAATATTCAATCACAATCACATTCAAAGCAAGGCAATCATAAAATACTGGATGTTTGACAGATAGGCAGAGAGATAGATCCTCGTAAATTATAAAGAAAAATCTCTCAATTGAAGATTTATTTAAAATGGCCACTCCACCAAAGAATATAAATGCCGGGGTATGGAATAGACATTGGAAAACAAATTTTGCAAAACCGAAATGTAATACCTTGGAAGAGTTTCCTCTAAATACATGAATTACCATGAAGAAGCAGAAGCCAAGAGATCTTATATGGAACTTGAGCAGCCGAAAGTTCATAGAGGTTCAATACTTTGATCGATTCACACACTGATAAAACGGCGGTGGTACTTTTCAGCAGAAGGTACCATTTGGGTAATATTAACATACACACAGACACAGCATAGGTGATGGAAGGAGAAAGGTTGTAATCCTGACTAAAGTGTTGTAATGGCCTAAAGAGTTGTAATGAGTAGGAGTAGTATGCAGACTATCTTGGAAAGCGAATATTGTCCAAAGGCCTTCGTTTTCCTTTAAATTTGTATTAAAATGATGAGGAAAAAAATGAAGTCTGAAACCGAGAATGACTCGTTGGATCTATTGAGCACTAGCCTAGTTCTAAATCTACGAATGCCTAGTATGGTGGTAAGCATTCGGCAGAACAACTAACTTCAACTCGTTAGTGGCGCCTCATTCTGATGGACTTTTATTGCAAGGACTTAACAGCTATCCACGACAGAGACATACAAACTTTAACAGTTGATAACGGTCATCATGTTGAAAGTTTAATTGTAGACCCATAGTCCATGAGATGTATTTCATGAATTTTTCATTTGAATTTTCATCGAAAAATCATCTTCAGCGATGGGAATCGTACTAAAATTGTCGAATTGGAAATGATATCAATCTATAGGGGATCCAAGAGTATCCAATGCAAAGCGAAGAAGTCATTTTTTGCTGGGAATCTTGGGTTGGCGACATCATCGTTCCATATTTCTTTAAAAATGACATTCGCCCGGTCAGTGGAGAGCACTACCAATATGTGTTTTCAAACAGTACACCACGTTCCAATACATATCAATAGCGACTATGCATACATAATTGGTCATTACAACCCGTCAGTCAGGATTACGTCCTAGTGTCTCACAACACTTAAGTTGTTTGCGTTAATTTTGCAACTGAAAGGCGGTAAGTACAGTATAAAGTGATCTCTGAGAGACAGATTTTTTTTGAGAAACTTTTTATGACAATTTTATTTGCTTCCACAGTTTTTGCCAGAAATTTGCTGAAAGGCAGATGTCAAGGAAAATTGTTTTTTTATATTTTCGTTTTGATATCTGACCTGGGGTTTGGCCTTTAGTTTAATAAGCCAACACACTACCTACTAGACTACAGCGACTTTTATGACGACTATTGTCACACCATAATGGCCTCAAAGTGGGCATGTTTGAATCACCACTTCTATTGAAGAATTTTAAGATGATTTGCCGTGGCCTTCCGTTGTTAGGCGATTCATTCTCGTGAATGACACTTTCAGATGGAAAACATTTAACAGCTGTTAGCCTTGCTACTTTGGCGAATTTTAAACCCCTAAATGGATAACCCGTTAAATGTTTTTAATGAATATCTGTATTCTAATGCTTGGACTAATGATACTGACTAGATGCTGAGATATTTGTTAAGAAAGGCCATCACCATTAATTTGCCTTTGCCAGGACAAATTTATAGGCCTGAGTGATCAACCATAAGGAATTGAAACATAAAAAGCAATCAAAAAAAAAAAATAGAAAAAACCAGAAGGAAAAGATTCAAAATCTTACTTCACCATACTAAACACCTTAACACTTAAAGCTCCTTGCCCATAAGTTTTTCTTCCTTTTTTTTTTTTTTTTTTTTGGAAGCATAACAACATTTCATGGATTGTTTCACTTTAAGCTCTCTGTCTCCTTTAGGAAAAACAAAGTTTCGAAGAAAACCAACAAAAAAAAAAGAAAGAAAAATGAAAAAAATTAGGCGTAGGATTTGTTGTTGTTGTTGTTAAAAAAGGACATTTTTTCCTAGTTGTTGTTGTTGTTGTAGGAATGTAAGCCAGCAATTGGCAAAAAAAAAATGGTTTGAAAACATAATACGAAATCGAATTGCTTTTAGGCTGAAACTAAAAATATTCTTTGATTTAAGGTTTCTACTTTGATTCGATAATTTTACGGACAAGAAATTTTGTTGTTGCTGTTGTTGTATGCATCCGAAAATAATTGTTATCCATGAGTGCCTTAAAACAGGATTTATTTGGACACATTGAGGTTGTGATGTGACAGCAAATGATTTGAATTTTTACTTCTGGTTTCTTTTCTTTCTTCTTTTTTTTCCTCTAGGCTTTTTTAGATTGAATGAGTTCTGAAGAATTTTAAAATTAAATTTCTAGAATTAAATACTTCCGGATAAGTTCTTAAATAGTAATAGGGATTGTGAGAGCTTCTTAGTGTCCAAAATTATTAGAAAAAAAAATTATAAACGTCTTACTAACAGGACTATTTGCAATATGTTGGATAAAATTCTAGTCCTCTAGTGCAGTAAAAGAAGAAATACAAGATTTATCGGAGACCTCGCCACTGCCCGTAAAAATGTACAGGAGAATCCAGGGCAAACGATCTTGTGTCGCTCAAAACTCGGCTTTTCCCAAACCACAATTTGCCGTATTTTGCATTGTGATCTGGGCCTACACTCTTACAAAAATCAACTACTCTAGGAATTGGTTACTCGAACTTGGTCACTGTGGCCATGCTCATCATAAGACACATAAGACAGGCCATTGTGTTATCATAAGACACGCGAAGAGACTGCAGCTCCTATTTAACGGCTTCTGCCTTGGGTGCAGATCCGCTAAGAGGAGACTGTTGTCCACTTTCTTTGTCAATGTCCATCTATTGCGAGGTGCAGACATAGGTTGGCTCCCCAATCCTTGTCAGCTTGATGGAGCTATCGTCCATTGATGACAAGGATAAAGCTTCGTTCAAATCAAGCGTAGGGTAGTCGTGCTTTAGATTTGCAAGTGACCCAAATTTTCACCGAAAAATTATCCTCATGAGGCCTATTTCTGGATGAATGGATACGATGTTTCTTTAAGGATGACATTGACCTCGACATCATTGTCAACGGAGAGCACTGTAGAACGAAGATTGCCAACTTCTTTTGGCCTGAATTGTATGATCTGGACGCCAATAATATGTAGTTTCAACATAAGGACGCTATATGCCGCAACAGATATTTGAGCGATTTTGTATGCCACACACAATGACGTCATTAGGTCTTTCAAACGAATAAAAAGGTTCGATGATTTATTGTATTTAAATTTAAAGGCAACAAGCTATTATAAAAAGCCCACACAGCTTTTAATTTCCTTCAAAAGTGTACTGCTTAAGTGGCTCACAATTATTTTGCAGGTTTCTCCTGTTAACTTCTTCGAAGTGTTATAGCTGGCCTAAACGGTCTGTCTATTCCAAGCTTCCCTTCTTTGAATAAGCTATGAAAAGTTACCTTCTCTCACAGCTTGATGCAGGTGTGAGACATTCATGAAGACTGGTATGGAGTCGTTCACATGTTCATATGGTACATCAAACCATTTCCGTTTGTCCTCTCTCTATTCGCAATGCATATCCTAAACTTTATCGAGAAGTTATCGTGTTTAATCTGGTTCCCAATTGATCGATATTTAAATCGTTCCTGAACCAGTTGTCTATAGACGTCGGCTATCATTAAGAGCAACTGTGAACATTGCTTTACATCATGTGTCTTCGAAATATGTCATCTGTTATGAGTCCTACATTAAATTCCCAATATTTTCAGAGGAAAATTGATACGAAAGTATTAAAAAGAATTCGTTTTTGTTTTTTCAATTAAACTACAATTCCAGTTCTAACTCTCTCACTCTCTCACTCTCTCTCTCACTGTCTCTCTTTCTCTCTCTCTCTGTTTCTTAAAACATAAATTTATGCATACTTTCTCTCTCTCTTACGCTCTCTCCCTCTCTTTTTTTGCTTAAATACAACCCTTTCCCGTTTTAATTCAACTAACAGCACCGTATTTTAACTGTATTTTAATATATTTTTCCCATGTATTGAGTGTAAGCCAAAGAGTATGCCAATGAGTTATCCAAAGTGCTAACGAAAGCCTTAAAATAAACGAATGTAGTGGATGGGTAGACTATAAAGTTTTCGTCACGTTTTCTTTCGTTATAAATTGTATTAAAATTTTTCGTAAAATAAACAACAACAATAAACAAGTTGAACAGTTGAACCTTTTTAAATGCCCTGTTAACTTTCAGTTTGTCGTTCATTCACTCACTCATTCATGCCTCATTCATTGTATCTTTAAACTGACCCTGAATATTTGAATAACTTTTGCTCAGTTACGCCTGAAAAGAGTTGAATATCGAAAATGCATAGTGAAGAGTAGAAATTCACTTTCTCTTTCTCTTTCTCTTCTCTCACTCTACCTATCTCTTTCGTATACTTTTTGTTCTTCTATCGTTTTTTTAGTTGAAATAAATATTTTATTTATGATAATCACGCAAATTAGAGGGAGAGAGTGAAAGAGATGGAGAATCAAATGGAAGTTATTTTCTTTAACAAGCATGAAAGTGGTCTTTAACAAGCATAAAAAAGTTAAGGATTTTACAGAAAAAGCTAGGAAAAGAATTGAAAGATAAACAACAACAGAAAGTTCTTTACGTTCCCCTTTAGGTCTCACCACTCAAGAATATTTCAAGTTCACATAGAACATGGGTTGTGTCATAAGCTAGGTTTTAATCCTGGCTAAAGGGTTGTAATGACCAATACAGTAAGTTAAAAAAGTATTGTAGAATATCACCTAAGCTGAGTAAATTAAAGTGACTTTCAAGTGTGATATACTGTGACTCCACAGTCCTTTGATTCCTCTAACAATGGAACAATCCAGAGCTTCTAATGAAGTTATGTAGACTTTCAATGTCCACACTTGAAAAGTCAGTCTCTTACGATATAACAATGAGCATGTGTACAAGAGGTAAAGAACAGTTTATACCGCTTTCTTGTCTTTATTTCTTACGCCATTACGCCTAGCAGAGATTATATTTGCTGCGCAATCTTGCTCGCAAATGAAGCCACCCACACAGCGTTAACAAAATCCAATGCATACTGAATTTTGTTTTTCAAGTCTATACTGGGTTTCCCAATGTACTCAGGTCTTTCGATCTCATAAGTTATCCACTCTACAATTCCCTAAAGTGCCATTATGTTCCGGTACACATGCATTTTAAAAATTGTGCAGCTCTGTCATCTTGTTCATAACTTCAAAGCAGCCGTACACCTTGCTACAGGGTGATGTGTTCGAGCGCAGTATACTTCCGGTCTCCTGGTTATTTTTTCTAGAGGCATTGTCATCCTTAATTATTTTCATTGCAGCCAGTGTGACCGATAATGCAGTCTCAAAAATGCTGAATTGATTCGGTAGCCCTTTCGAATTGGCTGTACTTACCGATGCAGAAAAGATGCCTTCACCCAAAGAAGAACTCATGAAGATTTGTAATTTAGTCCTTCACGAAATACATCACAGCATTTTCCTTTTCATCTCTCAATTGGGAATGAATTCAGTTCACTGCTGCTTAGTATTAACTGCACAACCCGTGCAGTAGAGCTTCACAGAGAGGCAAACGTAGATGTGGCATCCAGTGCGCGAATGACCAAAAATGCAGACGCACTTTTGTATCCTGCAGATTTAGGTCTCCGCAGCATCATTTCCATTGACAGAAATTGAGTTGTCATCGACTGGTAATAGCGTAGAGAATATTGTAACCAGGTTACCGTATGCATCCCTGCTTGCATATGTCAAAGGTTTCATCTGCCGTTTTGGCTTTACAATGTTTTTGTGGTTACTTTACAAAATTAAGCCCCAAAAAACAAAAAGTCGAAAATGGAAATTTGAAACTTTTTCTTGCAAATATAACTGTAATTCAAAATCAATAGAAAATACAAAATTTGCAATATTTTTTTGGTCTTAAATATTCCACCGCAAAGACAAAAATCTTGACTTATATTCGAACGAAGCGCATCTAGCCAGCCAACCAACTAAGTCA
Source organism: Sarcophaga bullata (assembly GCA_005959815.1). Classification (NCBI taxonomy): domain Eukaryota; kingdom Metazoa; phylum Arthropoda; class Insecta; order Diptera; family Sarcophagidae; genus Sarcophaga; species Sarcophaga bullata. Next base: position 166,775 of record QOCX01000113.1, read on the forward strand.
AGCTGCCAAGGAAGAGAAAAAAAAATATTAATTTCTACATTAAATAAATCTAATTTTAGATTACAACAACAACAAAAACGATTGTTTTCTATAATTTACCCCCCAACTAAAGTGAATGAAAATAATAAGGGAAGTATAGCCAGCTAAAGTTACCACATAGTATTGGTTGGAACAGAGACAGACCGGCAGTTTTGTTAAAATCATGAGCATGCACAAGACCAATTAGCATATGGAGCTTCGAATTACAATATGTCTCCATTAAATAAAACTAGAAAGCTGCTTCAAACTTAAATGCTTTTAGCGATCGATGTGAGGTTAAGAAGAAATGAGTGAAGCAATCAGTTCTACAGTCAGATCGTAATGTCAAGAAGGGCAGTCAGAGTATAATCCTGAATGTGCACTAATCTGTCTCATTCAATTCTTCCAACAAAACATCTATCAGGAGCAATCCTAATATGATCTGTACAACTGGTCGCTGATATCGTATGGTATTGTCAGTGTCTAGATCCTTTATGCAGATATCGTTGACGTATGTGCCTTACCGTACCTCATTTCCACGGAGGACTTCATTAGATAGGTACGGGTAGGTAGAATTGGACAGTTTTCCATGAGAGAACTTCATCAATAGTTTTCTCGTATTTGCAATACGTTCACCTAAATTCGTTATCTAACCCCTGGAAAGCATGAGTCTCGTATCCAACCGTATTCTGAGTAATACAGCATCTCTAAGTCTCATTCTAACCTCCGAGCCGCCACAGTATAACACCACCGTCTTTATACGGCTCATGACTTGGTTTAGTACGCGTTAAGCTCTTTCTTGCATTTGACACTTCACAGGTCTGGGCTAAAAACAGATCTCAGTACTGCGTAGAATGTAATTTGAAACCTCTTATGCCTTGGCTAGTATCATACATTAGGATTCTATCTCCTAGTTTGAGGATCCTATTATCCTTACCAGACGCCAACGACATTCTTTAGTGATCCTGTTGTGAACTTTACTGGTCTAAATTCAGGTTGTTTTTGTGAAAATTTCTCTCTAAGGACTATGGCCTTCTGAATACATAAGGATTCCATTTATTATCCTTATCAGATAGCAGAACGAATGGTAATTCTGCTGTAATCGATCTATCCATACAATGTCAACGACGTTCTTTAGCGGTCCAACCGGGGACATTTCAGCTTGAAATTCATATTGTTTCTCCGAAAATCACTCACTACGGTCTCCTCTCTAATCTCTCGCTATGATCGCCTGATTTCTATACAATAAATTAGCTTGATAGAGTACTTGACCCATAAAAGTAACACAATCTATACAGGGGGAGTCAAAAAATAAACGTAGAAGGGTTCAACTACAACCAGGTTTCTGAATGCAATTGAGAGATTTTCAAGAAGAATTTGGTGGCAGAAATTCCAGCGAAAAGACCTTTAACTTAGTTCTACTCACTAGCTGTTATCACATCAAATTTTTCTCTTGCATATCATCTAAGCTTTCCTTCCCTTATTTTTTTGTTTTCGTTAGCGTATAAGTATAGTTTTACGTGGCCAGGAATATCCTTTAGAATCCTTGTTTCAGTTAAACAGTTTTGGATTTAAGCCAGTTGCAGTTTTACAAAATAACACGATTTGTTTACTTATGGCACTGTTACCAACTGAGTACATACTCCACTCACAAGATACAGGACAACAAGAATAACAACAACATGATATTTCCTTTTTCTTAGTTTTCCTGCTTAAAGGAAAACAACTTTTAACATTCATTGTTTCATTTTCTCTTCTCGAAAATTTCATTTCAACTTCAATTTTGTAGAAGACTTTGTATCGCATGGTGGAATTCTTCGTACCATGGAGTTAAGGAATAAAGTCTCTTGTAACACACTCACTGCCAACGGAGAATGGCAGTGGTAGAAGAGCAGGATGAATATTTTTGACAATAAAATGAAATCGCAATACAATGCTTGCTATACTGTGTGTGTTGCACGAAGAAAAAGAAGAAGAAGAAGAAGAAGGAAAAAAAAAACTGCAAAAAAACTCTAAAAGAACAACTGCGTGGTTGTGGTTATCGCACGTCATGATGCTGACAAATACGAAAGAAAAAAACCAAAAAAAAATTTTGAAATTTAAAACGCTTCTTTAAGTGTAGCTCTCTGCCTGCCAACGTAAAAAGAAGCTGAAACACAGAAAGGGAAAGAGAGCGAGAGAGAGTGGAACCAGCACTAGAAAACCTTTAACAACCAAACTCTCATGGAAATTATTTTTAAGTACAACACATGACATGATGCATTTGAACTTCCTTTTCTGCTGGTTTCGCTTATTTGCCGCTGCCGCCGTTACGAAAATTGTTGTTATTGTTGCAAAGATGTTTTTTGAAATGCAAAAATGTTTACTGAACTATTGCCAAAATATTACATTTACCCACACACACACGCACACACACACACACATACTCACTTACTCTTTCACTGTGTATAACTTACATCATCTACCATCATCTGTATTGCAACTTCAACAACCTACCTAAAGTTTTATTTTTACATATTGACTGTCAGTCTGTCGGCTTTATTCATTGCAATTTACGAAAGGGAGAGAAAAAAACAAATTTGTTAAAACAAAATTGTACTAAAAATAGTACAAGAGATTTTCAGGCTTAAAAAACATGTTTTAAAGTGGATTAAAGGTAACCATTACAAAATAAATAGCATGAGATAAATTTCTATGTATAAAAGAAAATTCTTTTTTATTAAATTTTTATAATTTCTTTTTAAATAATCTTATAAACAAAAGAGAAATCTATAGCATGCGATAATATTAACAAGAAAAAAATCGCATGCTAGAATTTTGATTATTTTCGATTAATTAAAAGCTAATAGTTTTCTCTATGGAAAACATTTTTTAGTTCAAAAATAGCATGTAACAATTTTTACAAAAAAATCAAATAGCATGAGAGAATTTAAAATTTATTTTAACAATTTTTACAAACTTTTTTAAAACTTATTTTGCAGATAAGAAGTTTAAAGGGAAGGAAACTACACATATGGCATTGAGACCTCGTGCGTATTGACCTAACCTAACATATCCCATGGGCTAGGTATTTCATTTACTTCTTCCTGTCCACTCCTTTGCTACATCTTATGCAATTATCCTTCATAAAATATTCTCTTATTTTTCACTTAAAAAATTGCATGCGATAATTTTTCAAGAAAGTAAAATAGCATGCGATAATTATGTAATATTTTGCCAATAATTTAAGATGTGTTACATCTAAGCAGTATTTTTCAAGAAAGTAAAATAGCATGCGATAATTTTACAAGATTTGCCAATAATTTCCTTTATGAAAAACGTATAAAGAAACAATAATTGCGATAACTTTCACAAGCCAAAAATAGCATGCGATAAGAAGATAGATAGGTAGATAAATATGTTAAAGGAGCCGTTAAGCCATTAAATAGTTGTGTGCGGTACCAATCATACTTACTACTGGAAGCCTTTATTTTATACAAACTTTATTTCAAGTTATCATATGATACTTTTTTGTATGAAGAAAAAAATTAAATTACACATGGTCACCTTTACAACAGTTCGCTAACCAAGTAAAAAAACATTATAACGCAATATTTCTTGGCTTTCTACTCCCGCTACATAAAACGCTTAACTCGCAATTCCTGGCGTTCTAATTTAAAACAAATTCAGTCGTGATGGTTCTCTTCTTTAGTGTTGCTGCTGTGTTTCAAAGCACTGCGTAATTGTCGATTTTAGTTGTGCTGTCTGTCTACAATTTTTTTTTTTTTTGTTGCTTGCCAAAGGATTTCAAAATAAATAATTCAACAACAATTTGCTGACAGTTTTGTTAAGTTTGTTAAGCGTTCAATGCGCTTGGGTATATTGCGCTGTTAGCCATGGTTTCCCACAGCAGCAGATTTTTGGTTGGAATTTTTTTGTTTTCATTCAAAAAGAAAGTGGGTGTTAAACTGTCAATTAGAATTTTGAAAAAAGGGGATTCACATCATAAAAAATGTTTTTATTTTTTAGAACGCATATAAAGGGTCATATACCAGATAGGGTTGATACGTATACATAGAGTTACACTAACTCGATTAGAAACATTGACGTCTAAAGAGTGGCATTTAACTGTAGGTGGAACCTACATTAAACTGTAGACCCCAGCATTCGTGGATAAAATTAAAACACACAGGATGGGTGGTGGAAGAAGCTAGATTGTAATCGTGACTAAATTTTTATTCAATATTTTGAGACGCATTTCATAAACATTTATAAAGAATATTTGAGCGTAACATTATCTCTATGCGTCTACACCTTACTCTGTTTAAAGAGATTCTTTAAACCAAGAGTGCCATTGGTCTCATTGGTACCTCACTTGAAAAACAATGTTAATATGCAAAGCTACCGGACCACCATCGCAACAGAAACGCATCTGACAGAGATACATACTCACCCGATTGTTCTGTGGGACAGACGATATCTGGGATAGGGTTCTGTACTTGACTCAAAGTCTTGGAATGCACTGTACGATGCCTTATTTCAACTTACACTCCGCGACAGTGCATCAATTGTGAAATATGCGGGCGATGCTGCATTGATTATTGTAGACAAACCGCTTCTGAAATCCGATGGGGTTCTGTACTTGGCTCAAGGTTTTTGATTGCAATGCATGATTCTTTATTAAAAACTTACACTCGCCGACAGAGCATTGATTGTGAAATATGCGGACAATACTGCATTGATTACAGTAGACAAACAACTACTGAAAGCAAAGTGCAATAATGCTGCAACAAATGCTGAATAAGGAAATAGCTGCACAGAAAATAGAAGCTTATAGGTAAGCTTTACGCAAAGTTGGCATCATTGAGAGAGGCTACAAAACGCTAAAGTAAGAGGAGCTACATGGACAGCTGGTAATCCGATCGTTTTAAAGAGACGAAAATCATACAGATATGGCGGAAATGTAATGCTCTGGATGGCCTAACGACGTAGTACTTAACCAGTAATACTGGAAGGATTTCACTTTCACCGTCAAGCAGTGGTTCATGTCTTGGCTAAAAATTTCATAACTATGCTGGAGCCACCTAAATAAACGAAAAAATAAAAGAAACTTTATTTCAATAAAAAATTCTGCTTAAAACCATGAATAATACTCTATTTAAACTTGTTTTTAATTTCCAGAAATTAAGTGGGTATTAACGCCCGGTATATTATGTACCTGGTGACACACACATCGCATAAAATAATGACAGCAAGTGTCACAGTCCAACGTAAGCAATCCAAGAAGCAAGGCAAACTATGCTGTTGACTTTTATAATTGATTACAGCAAGCAAAAGAGACATTCCGGGGAGTGTGGAGAACTTAATGAATCACCCCGAAATAAACCATAGTGTGTGTGTTTTTGTGTCCATGGAATGCGTAAATGAAATGGACAAATAAAAGCCACGAGAAAACTATAATAACATGAGCAAACTGTCTATTACCCATCAAAATATGACGTAAAATTTAATTCAAATACGAAATAAATAACAAAAAAAAAGAAGAAAGAATGAGAAAAATACAATGACATCAAATCACTAACACATATACACACACACACACACTCACACACACACTTAGATATAAATACTAATACTTATTCATTATTTTGTTCTTTAACAAGACATACAGAAAGAGAGATAAAGTTATTATTATTGACACACATTTACAGGACAATATTTAACATGTATTGGCAGGCATTAATATTCCAGGACCATCCATACACATGCACAGTTGGCTTATTATGATTTACGGCAGCAACACTGGACGTTTTCTAAGACTTATTTGCACAATTCGTTAGGGATATTTCACATTAAATGATTAGGTTAAGGTTCAAAGGCTAGAAATTTTATTGTATTTCACACGAGAAGTTCTCATTGTCTTCCTGTCTGTGTTGCCAGTGCTTCAGGCCGAGGAAATCGGGAAACTGAGTTACTAGCATAGCGCTTGATAATTACTTCGGAGGCACCGCCTCAAGAGAAAGATGAAAGGGCTTTACAATTGTTGTCCGTAAAGTCAAGCGACATATAAGGTCATATGTCATCACCTACACTTTTATTCAGGCTTATCAAGTCCTTTATTTTCTCCATTTCTAGATTGTCCAACTGTGTTGTTGTTTCGTAAAGAAAAAGCCGAAATCGTACCCCTGAACCCAAGATCAGTAGAGCTGCCCTCTGACCTTCTATTGAAGCAGTGCACTGTGCTGATAACAACAATGCTGAATGTAGTTAAATCCTGTTCCAATCTGGTTCTAAGGATAAGCAACACTACAAGGAAACTAAAAAGACAATCAATGCAAAGGGGGAGGTTCCTAACAATTCGATTTTATGATTCTGGTCTGATGATCCAGTGGAGAAGAGTTTTCTAGTTGAAGATCAGGACCGTCTTGAAAGCAACAACTTATGAAGTGAAATGATTTTCCTTGAAAATCTCTTCATTTACTAAGACAACTAGGCTGCAATCAAGTCCCTTATGATAGTTACCTTCACGTCTATTCTCGTCTATATATGCCTGAGATTTGCACACAATAACTTATGATCGTTCACTCACAATGGCTTCAGGACACCCCTACATCTACGATATATGCATTGCGGATGTAATCTCTACAGTTTCTAAGGAGTACAGAATTTCCGTTGCATTGCTTACCTCAGTTTAACTTGTTGTTCTCCTGGTGTATTACAGAGTTGCTTAACTTCCTTGGCAGGATGAGGTAACAAGCAATTAATCTCCCGGCCGTCCTTATGTGGTTCTCACTGGCCGCTGCTCTATTCATAGGGGCATGGCAAAACACTTAGAATTCCTTCAAATAACTTCTATGGGAGATGTTGTTCTGAAGAGGAGGAGGAAACTTAATTTATCTTTTGGTATCACTAATCTGTCCAATTGAGACAAGTACAATACCCGGAGATCCAGTTGACACATTGTACAACGTCCTAAAGTGGAGAAAACTGTGGCCTATGTAGGACCTTACTACTCTCCAAAAGGGTAGGGTATTCATGGTGTTGGTCTTTCTATCCGCATTCCTTTCACAAAAAAAGTCTATTTCTTCTTCGAGTTTTCTCCAACGTTCCTGATGAGATAAGCTTGGGGTGCCACACAGCAGCTGGTACATTTCAAGGACTGGAGCAAAGCATCGTTATCTCTATGGAAAGAGAGTAATTTACGAAATAGGATATAATATTCAAGGCGCTTCTAAAAGGACAAAATTTTGGTTGATTGACTTTTATAGAACAACCCTTTTTAAGGGATATACAAAAGCCCTTCACACCAACTCCTTTTGTTTCTGTGGCCAATCAAAGGCATGAGAAATATGTCACCGTTCTACCCTGTAAAAGTGACAAGTAGCCTCCTTAAATTGCTAACGTCAACTGAGTTATAATTCATGGGTATACATTACCCATGATCTATTACTATAACCATTACTACCACTACCACTGCTAAGGATATATATACACACGTAAACCTATGTATGTATGTCCACTGTATTACTGGCTTATTAAATCGTTTGTTTTTTTTTCATTTTTTTTTTCTTAGAGAACTTCATGAAATTCATGGAAGGAATTGATGTCATTATTATTATAACAACAAATAGAAAAATATTAGAAACAAAAATAGAAATAAAAACAGACACAACCATCTCTATACACATGCTTAAAAGGTGTAAAATAAAAGGAAACATTACAATAACAAAAATTCCTTGAAATCCATAAATATTGCCAGGAAATCTACCGAAGTGATGACAAAAACTAGAGAGTATATGAATATGAACGCAAATTCATAGGCTGTCAACTCTTAGAGCAACGTATTCATAATAAAACATTTTCATTTTTAATTATAAATTTCTTGTATTTTTTTTTTTAATCACAATCATAAATTTAAAAACAAAAATTTAATCTTTAATCTTCGCTAGGGCCAATGGCCTAACTGGCAGTGTAATGATAAATTATGGCAAATAAATTCAGTTTTTATACAGAGGCTGCACTTTAAAAATTTGTATAGGAAAACTTCTCACTTTATAAACAAATAAAACAAAAAAAAAGGTAAAAATTGCTAAAGGTAACATGTTTTGAAGGCCTTTTTCAGTGGCCTCTTTTAAAGGCAGACCACTAAGACCTATTTGATCACATGAAGCATAGACAGAAAGTAGAAAGTAGCAAATAAATCTGAACAGTAGAGGACAAAGAAATCTTTTTACTTTAAACCTGTACTCCCCAAAATCTTTATCATGTGGCAGGTCAATTACGAGGTGAACATTTGAGCATTCAGTCAAGATGACAACCTAGCTTCTCACATCACCCATTTGGCGAGTGTTAATTTTTACCATGAGCGGCGGAACATACAGTGTAATGCTGGCTCCGCTGACAATCTTATTTACACTTAGAGCTCATGGGGTCTGACCTAGGGTTGAAGCCAAGGGCTTTCCTCTAATAAGCCTACCTATCTACTCACTACAGCGAATTTAATTTTCCCTAACTCTGAAGCATAAATCAATTTGAATTTGACCGCTAAAGTTTATGGCTTACACGTATTCGTGTATGACTTAAGAAAATTCCACAAGAAAAATTTTAACGGGATCAAATCGCACTCTATCGGTGTCCGGCTTACATCGTCCATGACCATGCCTTCTAATTGAGCGTACAGGATATTCGAAGTGGCATAAGTTATGAGACACATAGCTTCGGTCTACTGAAACCACTAGCCTTTGGTGTCAAAATCATCCAATTCGGCTCAATAGAATGATCAACCTACAGTACTCACAGATGCCAGTGATGGCCCGTCTCAATGAAATATGAATCGATGGTACCGCTAACATAAAATCTGCACCAAATAGTACTTCTTTGAAATGCTTAGGATGCTCTTGGATCTCTTGTACATTGACATTGACTAACGGTTTAATGTTACTATTAGATCTCCTGTAGTTCCGACAATTTTGTATATTCGTGTTCCTATTCATTCAAGGCTTTTCAATAGTATACGCACGCTTAGCATAAGGTGGATATAGGCGTAAGGTGTAAACCGCTATTCTATTCAATGGACTCTGCCGATATATTATAACAAAAGGCTTTGCAGCCCTTTCAATATCTTATTTGTCACTCTCATAGCTAATTGCCAGTATCCTGCATTGCTGTTGGCACTACTTGCTGCTGTTTTGGTGCGGTTGATTACGTTTTCAGTTCTCTCCCGTTTTTTGTTCCATACAACCTTGCATAGGATATCCAAGATTTATTATCCTAATCGTTCAATACAAAAAAACCAAAAAAAAAAATTTTTCATCATTTTTTTGAAAGGCCTTTTAAAAGGCCTGTATTAGTTCTTATGTTTTCCCTCTAAAAATTGTCTTTAAATCATATTTATTTTTGGTAGGTAATAAACAAAAAATAGAAGGCAAATAGGATATAAAATTTAAATACCTTTTCATTTATCTGTCTTTTACACAAAACAAAAAGCAAAAAGCAAAAAAAACTTTCTTAACTGTAAATAATAATCCACAGTCAAAAATTTCAAATTGCCAACTGTCCATTATAATATCTCTCATGTCCTTTACATCATTCATTCCTGTGGTTTTTCTTTTCTTGCAAAAAAAAAAAAATAGACGGAAAACGAAAACTGTTGAAAGCTATTATTAATATGACCAAGGTGTAGGAGGGTCTATGATAATAATTTACATGCTTAAACACAAAAATTTTATAACCAACACATGTCCAGCAAAAGAATATACACGCACATATACACATCCTTACTCACACATATCTAAACATACTTATATAGTGAGTTATGACTTTACCTGGATGTTAATTTTTTAAGGTGTGCTTTGTGAGCTTAAATTTTGAAATCAAAAATAAGGAAAGAAATATTACAGAATAGTACTGTAGGATAATATAGACTATATAGTGCCCTACATAGGCTTCCAGGGGACAATATGGTGGGGGCCTTAGCTCCAGCTAATCCCCGAATTGATATTGACACCTAAAACATCTTGACATGTAATTGCTTGTACTGCTTGGAATACAAACGACCAATGACCGTTCCTTCTCAAACCTAGCCGACGAGAGATAAAGCAACCGAAAGCAAAAAAAGACAGTTACTAGCGTTAGGATACCATTACAGCATGGTGAGATTAGCTTTTTATTAACCGTTTAGCAACAAAATTAGTGCCCTTCACTAGAAAGAGGAGCTTCAAACTCGAATAGGAGCACACGTTTTCAGACGTTTGAGTCTCAGAATAACCTGGAAGTATTCCTTGATCAATATTTGTGTTAGACGCATGGAAATCTTGCAAAATTATTTAGCCTGACTTAAGCAGTCATTTCTAGGCATATAAAACAATCCGAGAGACACATGAAGTGCCACTGAAGCTGAGAGACGTTGAATGACAATTTTGCAAGCCTGAAAAGAAGAAATTTTTCCATTCAATTATCACTAGCATCAAAAGCTAGATTCATTACGACCATCCCAAGCGCACAAAATCATGTGAGAAGCGCAGTCAACGAGCAGAATATACAGCTTAGCAGGATTTTCATTAAGCTAAGGTAATGCTTTGCACTTTGCTGGCATTGGAAGGGTGTAATGTATTATGCACTGCTAACACTATCAGGGTATAGTAGTACAAGCAACAATTCATTTCTTTGAAGCGAGCATTTGCCAAAAAACCAATTTAATAGGCAATCACACAACGTGATCAGAATTTTCAATCATGACAGTGCTTGGCCAAGTAATGTGGTGTCGGTTAAATTAATTTGGAAAACTCTACTAAAGAAACTACTTGTGATTACCAATTGATTCGCTGTATGCAGAACGCTCTCATTTGAATACGCTTTACTTTAGAACCGTGTATCAAGAATTGACTTATACTTGGCCTCAAAAAACCTTTTTTGCCAAAAAAAAAAAATGAAAATTGCCAGAAAGATATGAAGAAAGTCGAACCTTTCGATCAACAACACAAGGAATAGCATTTTTTTCAATCTGTTTTTAAGTGAAACTCAAAATGATTCTTAAAATTTTTTCTTTAGGTTTACCAATTTCAAACCCTTAAAACATTACTTGACAACAGTTTATTTTGAAATTTTGTAAGCTATTCAATTAAATTTCAAAGTGTCCTTTATACAACAGAAAAAACCGCGTGAAAAAATGTCAATTCCCTTAAAAGTTATTGATTTTCAAATAAAATTTCTTCAAATCATCGTTGTACACAACGTATACGTAATAAATGATTGCGTATACGCACTGTAGTTCGTTTCTATAGAATCATTACACAACCAAGCTTTGTATGTGATAGTGTGTGTGTATGTGTATGCCTAGCTGTTAATATAAACACACGCATTTACGGTAGTTACGTTAAAGAAATAACAAAAAAATGGAGATGGAGAGAGAGTGAGAGTGAGAAAAATGAGAATGAATTTTTTTTACATTTTCTATTGCCGGTATTTAGGCGCATATACAGTACGTACGTAAGTAAATGTAGTGGTTGGTAGGCTATTTTGCATAATAAACAATATAAATTGACTAACTTGTTTTGCTGTGGTTGTATTCATTTTGTTTTTGTTGTTGTTGTTTTTTGTTTGTTTTTTTTTTCCGATGGTGACCAACTGAAATTTTTGACACGTGTTCGCATTTAAAAAATCATTTCCTCGCCTATTTTATGTCTTTTGTGCTTCTTCCTGCTCTCTCTCTCTCTCCTCTCCTTCACTCTGTGTCTTCTTTTCCTCTGGAATTCAAAGTGTTCATATTTACATTTAAATTTCACACTTTCTACCCCACAATCATCTTTGTAAACTCAGTTCTTCGTTAAAAACGTTTCAAGTTTGATGCGTAAAAAAAATATTAAAAAAGTTTTTAGAAGAAATTCCTTTTTGTATGATATTTTTGCAATCTTTCTGCGTTCATTAACTGTTCACTTCACTTCATTTGACATTTTATTAACCGCTATTTCCGTAATAAATCTGAATACGAACATTTTTTCCATGGCTTTTTTAACGTGTGCATGTATTTGGTTTGGGGTTCTAAACAATAAAACACTTGATTTGGCATCAAGAGACTTTAGGAATTTCACTGGCATTTCAGAACACAATGCTTGTCTTGGTTTTTGTCTTGATTTCTTTCTTTGAAAGAAAAAATATTAAAAAAAATTGCATATCAAATGTTGTAAGCATTACGAAAGCGGATATGAAAGCAAGTGCCGGCATTGCGGCCTGACTCTCAATATAATTATGTGGACTCATCTCACACCACTCTGTAGGCTTATCTCAGTGCACACTGAACATATTGAAATCTTAGCCTAAACAATACTTGACAACATTTGCCAATAGGTACAGAGGTTCCTGTATTAGGTCTACAAACCATGGCTGCCAAAGCAGTATTCAGTTTCTAATCAAAGTTCTTAATTGTCCTCAGGTAAGTCTCAATTTTGTGAATGTGAGAAAAAACTGCCATGAAAAGTTTCTCAAGAAATCTATTGTTCGGAGCCGAAATAATACTGTAGGTTCCGACAGTCGGGAATAAAATTAATGTACACAACATAAGTGGCTCGAGAAAATAGGTTGTGATCCTGACTAAAGAATTGTAATGATCAAGTAAGCACGGTAAGTAAGTAAGCAGTAGAATTACTGAGTAGGCTTACGTTATACGGCTAGTTGTCCGAAAATATACCACACCAGTTACCGTTACCCTCTTCGAGATATCTGTGTTGACTGAGGTGGCATTACCTTAAAAGAGTATTATCATGAGGATTATCATTACAGAGCCATACTTCATATACCTACACTTACACTGCCGAGTAAATAAAGGAATCGAGAAAAACTTGTAGGAGTTTAACCCTCTATAGGCTCCTTTAGCAAACTTTTTTGTTTTTTATTTCATAATTTGATTCGTGATTTTTATGTAGCAGTTTCATAAATTCATGTTTATTTTGTCCGTCTGTCTTTCGTCTATGTAATGTTCGCACAATTTTCTCTTCATGGAGCAAAGAATATTGTAAACAAAATTTCTTTGTTGTTGCTGTATTCTCATTCATATGTATTCTATGTAATGTTATATGATGACCATGATGATAATCATAACAATAATAATACAATAACAAGAACAACAACAACAATATTATTATTATGATAATAAATTTCCATGCAATTACATACGAATGGACAGAACATCTATATTCGATTTACGATTCATTTTTTCTCGCCGTCCATTTTATTATGATTTTCCGTTATTTGTACAACAAATAAATATTAAATCAACACCCTCCCTCCGGCTCTGGACTCGCCTACCATAGATTTATCTTCCAAAAAAAAAATTTTTGCCGCTATTTTTATGCCCTACAGTGCCACTACGATCATCATCATCATCATCATCATCATGGAGGAGATATATTATGTTCGCTTTAATGTTGTAAAGTTAGATTAGTTAGAAGGCATAGAAAGGCAAGGAAAAATGTCCACCTTGGCCTAGCAAGAGTTAGGGACTGACATGTACGATAAGGTTGTCGTTACTTTCTGTTCAGACCCACGGCTCCTGCAAAAGTTTTTTAAAAAATAGCTTCGAATTTGTCTGCATGCCATTTGTTGTCTATGTGATGTATAGCAAGGAACCGTGTAGAACACACGAATGTGTCTATGACCGCCTAGTTTTACAATGCGTCCCTAGTCTAAGAGGAGTAAGATCCCTAATGCCAACAGCTCAGCCCTACGCTTCAATAGAAGTTCAGAGAGAAACTATTTGCCTACAGCAAATCCTGTCCTTGTTAGATAAACCAAAAGTCCTCCGGTGGTCAAGACAGCTGACTACACTGCCTATGTACTGGCCTATGTAGACGACACGAATGTGTCTATGGCTGTCTAGTTTTACAGCGCCCCCCTACTCCAAGAGAGGCAAGGATTTAACTGCACTGATCTTTAATGCCAGCAGCTCGTCCTTATACTTCAATAGAAGATCAGAGAGAAGCCAGTTGGTTACAGCAAATCACATCCCTGTTAAGTAAAACAGAAGTCCACCGGTAACTACAGCTGATTACACTGAAAAATTACTCCGTCGATTAATCTGTAATGACGCCGCCCCCAAATGTCGACACCGTAAAGCGAAGTTTGCTCCAACATGGTCCAGTAGAGTCTGCATGTAATGACAGGTCTTTAGGACATTATATCTTGCCAAAGGCACCTAAATCTCTATTGTGGGTTTAGCTACCCTCTGTATTATTTTCTAGGAGAATTTAAAGTCCAGTATAGTTCAACCTCCCTTATAAAGGTAGTAAGTCTACATTCCGAAAACAAATATCTTTCCGCAAATGCCAGCAATTGCAGATGGCAATAGCCTTCCAGCTATTTAGGAAATACTAACGTGATATCTATCGCTAGGGCTTATTCGAGCAATGGTAGTTTTCAGAAGTGAAATTAAACCAGCAAATATACGCATTCTATTGACACACCCTGTACCTGTTAATCATTTAAAACCTTCACTAGTGAACTGTTATTAATAAAAGAAAACGAAACTGACACCTGTTAACATGTAATCCCACCACGCTCTCATGCCAGGTTTTAATTTCAATGTAATACACTTTCACTTTCTCATTCTCTAACTCTCTCTCACTCCCTCTCTAACTCCCTCTCTCTCTGTCGCTCTCTGTCACACACATTACTCATACTTCTTTGCTTATTCAAAATCAAAATCCTTTACATGTGTGTGTGCGAGTATTTCTATTTTATTTTAGAAATTTCTGTGTTGAAATGTAAGATTTTTCTATGTGCACGTGTATGACAGGTCGATATATGTATGTGTGTGTGTTTGTTACTCAGTATGTGCTTATGTATGGCGATGACATATTGTCATCAAAGTTGTTCTCAGTATGCTTATGACTGTGACATTTTGTAAAACTTTACTGTTCTCTCTCTCTCTCTCTCTCTATCTCTTTATCTCTCTCTAGGCGAGTGTTGTTTTTACTTTTTTCTACTACCATGGCTTTGTTTTTCTTTTTTTTTTTGGCTCTTTTTGTAAATATATGAGTAGGAGAGAGCAGCTGGCAAAAAAAAATGAAGCATAACTTGAAGGCTACAACAATAACAACAACATCAACAACAGCAGTAGCAACAGCAAAAAGTTACTGTCACCAGAGTATTACAAGGAAAACAAGTGAGACAGTTGTAGCGAAAATAAAAATTACATGCTAGTACTCTAGGCAAAATAAGTAAACAGTGGGCGACAAAAGTAAATAAACTCCATACATCTGCTTCAGCATAAACAAAGTATAGAAGGATATAAAGCTTGAGCTATAGAATGGGCATTTAGCGGGTTGACAGATGAAATGGTTGACAGTTTCATGACATGATTGTCTCTTGGATAACACTAAGAAACCTTACGATAGCGTGTGATAATTTCTGACTTTCTTTTGCTTAGTAAGTACTAGAGAATTCGATTTGTTGGCATAATATGTCACAGGATATCTGTTGAGAAGCGAGTTTGGAACAGTTCCTTGGAAATACGTAAAGATTTTGCATACCAGGCCACCATTCCAGCCCTGGAAGAGAAGATTACAGCCGCTAACGATGAGAAAAAGTTATCTGTTGGGTCACCAAATCTAATTTTCTACAGTTTTATACCCAATTCCCAGGGTTTAAACTCTGGATTTGATACAAAAATGAACAGTTTGGTCTTTAATTAATGCCCCAAAACTAATTCCATGGGTATAGTGAAGGTTGAAAGCAATCTTTCCTACCATCTTACTGCCCATGCTACTAAAAATAAAAAGAATTTTATTCCTTTGTAGTTACATGGTTGTAGTTTCCTGCAGTAGAAATAAACGCCAGTCGTAGATCTCTTCATTACCTAGAAATATAACCCAGGCTACCCATAAAGTTCTTAATAAGCAGGAGTGGCCCTGCAAAGATTCCACTCGATTCCGGTGACTTTTAAAAATTTTAAGATTGCTAAGTCTATGAAAGCCGCCGTGGTCTAGTAGGTAGTGTGTTGGCTTATTAGACGAAAGGCCAGGGTTCAAATCCCCGGTCAGACATCAAAACGAAATATGAAAAAAAATATTTCATCGGCGACTTCCTCTCAGCAGATTTCTGGCAAAACCTGTGAGAGTAAATAAAATTGCCATGAAAAGTTTCTCAAAAATCTGTCGTTCGGAGTCGACTTTAAACTGTAGGTCCCGCCGCTCATGTATAAAATTAACACACACAACATAAGTGGTGTGAGAAGCTAGGCCGTAATCCTGACTGAAGGGTTGTAATGGCCAATTATGTATGTAAGTCTATGACAATTTTAACTGTAAAATTAATTGAACAAATGAATGACATAAAAACAGTTAGTGTCCCCCTTGAAATTCCTTACCCTACTCCGGTTAAATGTACCACAACTTTTTCAACCTACTATATGTATTTGCATTACTTTTTGTTCTCCCATCTTTACCTTTAAAAATACAAGACAAAAAATATGGGGGGGAGTAAGACTAAAAAACTGCAGAAAGAAAAATATAGTCAAAGTAATAATAATAATAACATGTTGATAATACCCATAATATCTTGCAACATTTTATTTTTGCACAGAGAGAGAGAGAGAGAGAGAGATGACAGAGAATTCCTTTGCTGTGCAATCAAAAAACGACAGAAAAAAAAACACAGAAAAACTTATATGTTCTACAGTGTAATAATAGTGTAAGTGTAAGTGATATACAGTGTAATAATATTTGTATGATAATAACGAATGCAAATCATTTTTTTTGGTTGTTTGTTTTTGTTTTTGTTTTAAAGAAAAACTAAAATAATATTCGCATAATGGAAATATAGTTGAGTGATATATCATTTCATAATATATCTTCTCTCATATCACAACTGTTATCATCTGATAACACATCATGTCATAGGAGGTATAATATCAGCGAATGTAAAGCTTTGTGAAAAGGATTTATAATACACGACATGAGATTGAAAGTGTGAACTTTTTATCAAAAGTTACATTTAATTCGATAACTAGCCGATAACGAATAAAACTGAATAAGTTCCAGGTTTCTTTGAAAAACGATTCATGCTTGGTTGTAGTGAAAGCAACTGACCAACTGTAAGCTCTTATCAACCGCTGCCTGGTAAGCATGATAACGCCTTAACTAGATTTCCAACTCAGAACTTTACAGGACATATCGATAAATAAACATTTCACTGGAGATTAGAATACGCATTGACCATGGGAGCTATAGTCGTCCGAAAACGGACAGGACAGATAAGCTTGTTAGAACAGAATGATTGAGAGACTTATTAAAGACAATTTTCTTCTTTGTGTCTCTAGACGTCCTTTGTCTTATTATCATAGTAATTATGTCATCGAATACCAGCATACAGCGACAATCTAGATAACTGTAGAGCAGTTGAACTGGCCAGGTACAGCAGTACCACTTAACTCTCCAATGAATTTTCTATCTGAGAATATGTAATTGACAATGCAATGCAGTCTTGTACGCAGTGAACGCCAGATGGGCGGCATATCATCCGCCAAAGCTAGATCAAAGGCTCACAGAAAGACTGCTTAAACTCTAAAGTATCAGGCTGGGAGTGGTTCTTTAAGGCGTGACTGGGCATTGCCACTCATGCAAGACACATCTGTCAACACCTCAAATCATCTGTCAAAGCTTTAAAGAATGCCTAAATCCCAAAGGAACACGCTCGGTGTGATTATTTGAATCGTTAGTGGGCATTGCAATATAGGCATTCGTGCCAAGCATATCAGTCAACTCCAGTTGGGCGATTTGCAAAAGCTAGATCGAAGGCTCACAGAAAGACTGCTTAAATCCTAAAGCAACACGCGGGAAGTGGTTATTTAAGGTGTGACTGGGCATTGCATTATGGTCACTCATGCAAGACACATCAGACAACTTTAAATGGGCGAACTCCAAAACGGACAGAACACCTCAAATCATCTGTCAAAGCTTTAAAGAATGCCTACGGAAAGACTGCTTAAACTTAAATTTGAATCGTTACTGGGCATTGCATTATAGGCACTCATGCCAAGCATATCAGTCAACTCCAGTTGGGCGATTTGCTAAAGCTGGATCGAAGGCACGTGGAAATACTGCTTAAACTCCAAACTAGCATGCTCGGTGTCGTTATTTGAATCGTTACTGTGTGTTATGGGCACTCATGCAAGTCGCATTGCTCTTGGACACATAACAAACGATTTCTCCAGAAGCTGTAGAGACAAGGAAGAAGAGAAGAGTGGTCTGAACACATTGGGGACATGCACACCACTACACCTGAGGAATACAAGGCATCTTGACGTTTACAATCTAAGCGAACTCGCAAGCAGGGGTATTGACAGTCCAAGGATTCTTAGAATAGGAGAGAAGGGAAAATTGTGGTATCGCAATAGGCTATATAAGGCCCAATAATTGAGACATGCCCTGCTCTATGTCAGAGAAGAAAAAGGCATCTTGGTGTCTACAATTACGAATTAGAACGAATTAGAAGGCAGGGCCGTTAACAATCTAAACCGCTTCACCAGAAACTCGGAATGATTCCTAGAATAAGGGAGAATGGAAAACTGTGATAACACAATGGGGCATATGAGGCCAAACTTTGTCTATTCAACTTCATTTTGTGTTGACAACCATCCCTACCTACTTATCTATCTATTACGTCCAGAAAGTTAAGGCTCTCTTTTAACATTCATGTTTTCAATATATTCCAAGGTCATGAACCTATGTTTGTAAATGATGATCCCCACAAGCTTTATATTATTCCCTAGCTCACACCCTTCGGTATATCATACCTGTAACCTCAAATTTATGCAGACAATTACGTGGAGAATGTCTGCATGAATCTCTTATTCATGTTCGCTAAGTGAAAACCAAGAATTACCATAAGAAATAGCCTTCTGTTGTAGATAATAATCGGAAAGGAAGTCGTCTATGTAGTCTATTTGCCTCACTTCCCTCATACAGAGATCACTACAAATCAAAATCAAATGGCTTGCCTACATCTAGTTAAGCTTCCATCACATGGTTACCCTGAGTGTATGATCAATATGGCGATTATTCAACAACACTCATACGCTATGTGGTCGTATCAGAGTAATCTCTTGCAAGAAGCATGGGAATTTAAATATTTTCCACTTTAAATTGATATTTTATGTTCTAAATATTGTTTTAAAAAATGAAATTTTATTACAATTGTTTTACGCTTAAAAACATTACGCGAAAACTGTTGAAAACAATAACAAAATTGTAATTCACCGAAAAATCCAATTACAATGTAAAATACGTTACGATAAGCCAGAGTAACGTAACGTAAATTGAAGTTAAGTAAAGTAAAGTTAAAAGAAGTTAAGTAAACAAACTTTGTTTAAGACCAAAGCCATAAAATGAAAATCCATTAACAATAATATTGACTTTCAAGTGTTTTCCAACGGAAATTTCTTTAAAAAATTGGTAATTTTTTTTTTTGGGGGAAAATTTAGAAACAATAAGGATTTGTTGTTGAGAGGGATGTAATTAATGTCTTCATTGATTCTTATAAGGTCCGGTTGTATTGAGGCAAAGAAATAATTGACCGGTGATGGTGACGTTACATATTATGACACAAGGTTGATGGTTGGAAGTAACTTTAGTTTGAAATTGCCTGTAAAACTCTAGCTTTCTCTCCCTTTCTCTTTCGCTCTCTCTCTCTCTCTTTCTCTCTCTCTCTCTCTCTCTCCATCACATTGAAAACTTATTAAAAAAAAAACAGAAAAACAATGTCAAGTTGATGTTCGTTGTCAAAGTATTTAAAAACCTCTGCTACGAGAAAAGTAACACGTGTAAAGGTTTGTTGAGTTTTTTTTTTTTTTTTGGAAACTTTGCACAAAACATGTTACAGTAAACATTTCCGTTTCCTTTTGTTTCAGAGAACAAACCTTGACATTAAAAATCAAGAGACAAACAACAATAGACAAGGAAAACAAAACATTTGCTGAACACAGGACGTCAAGTAACATTTTAATTAAAAAAAATAAAACAAAAATCAATGTCACTTTCATCTCTTAACTATTCTCGAATTGCATCTAAAACGAGATACAGGATACACATGTAAGTGTTCACTTTTATGCCAAAAAAAGAAAAAAGAAAGCCTGGGAACTTTTTTACATACAAACAGTAAAGGTGAGCAAGCAATTCAATAGGGAAACCATGAATTGCATTCAGGATTTTATTGAATTAATGTCAGCCTTTGCCTCTTAATACTGTAGGAATAGTTTTTCATTCTTGCCTTAATTCATCACAGATTACAAAATAATTTCCCATGATCGCAGAGTTCCTATATCATGCTTCAAGATGATCCCCATTCTATACAAGTGTACGTAGAGTGTACAATGCTCTGTTAAGCTACCAGTTACTGCTGTTCTGCTTGTTCTGAAGGTTCATTTTCATCATGACAGAGTATACATGTTGGCCTCGAGTCAATCTACAGTCTGTAAAAGTGTACAACGCTCTGTTAAAATACCACTTGCTGTCCTTAGATAATTCCTGGACAGTCTATTGCCTGACTTCTCCGCGTTTTAACGGTTTAAATGGCTCAAATCTCTCTCTTTATCTTTATTTACATTGAGAATACCTTCCCAAACATCTGTTTCCCTTAATAATAGTTTAATAATAGTTTTAATAGTTTTTCGCTATTAATGGGGAGAAAGCTCTTCTAATTGCAAACTCTTCTCCATGCTCGTGAGTTCTAACCTAACTTGGGACCCTGCAGAGAGTATCCTCATTCTGTCTACCAAGCTGATTCAGTTTTTTCAACCAGTTTTCAGTTTCTGGCTATCTGATGAGACCTACCGCTTAAAGTCGACTCCGAACTAGAGGTTTTTGTGAAACTTTTCATGGCAATTTTATTCACTTTCAGAGCTCTTGGCATCTCAGAAATCTGCTGAGAGGAAGTCGCCGAAAATAATACTTTTTTAAAACTTCGTTTAAATCGAGATGTATGATCTGGTGTTTGAACAGAGGCTTCATGTCTAATAAGCCAAGACACAACCTAATAGACTACGGAGACTAGAAAGCCGTGAATTTGAATGCCGGTCTGACTGCCAAATAGTATTGCTATGTTAGCACAACTACGGCAGTGGTCCCCAATCGACCAGTGCCTGATAAGTGTACTCATACTGCAACGTCCCGCTCATTAGAGTATATTCTCTCATGGTCGGTTGAACAAAGGTTCGTACATTCTATTACAGAGAGAATGCATTACTAGCTGCTCTATCCCTATATGGAACACTTCACCTGTAAAGGGTTTTCTATCACTTGTCATACAAACCCATTCGAAGTTCATGCTTATATACACTATACCCACCTCTCTTCTCTCCTACAGTCCTTTTAGAACTTTTTACTTCAAGGACTCCTAATAATAGGCATGTTTTTTTTTTAATTTTGTAACACAGTGTTATTAAAGGAACTCCTTTTTTTGTCCTATCCTATGCACCTCCTATATAAGTTGAATTAGGTACCTTTGAAGGGCTAACACTTACGCTTTGAAGATGCCTGCTAGTTTCTCTATGGCCTCGGGATATTTCCGAGATCTGTTCTATTTTTCCCTTACAAGAGAGTATACAGCTTCTAGATTACTTCACTCATTCATTTTTGTTACTAAATTTTGTTTCAAAGCACTTCCCAAAATCCTACAGCCTATTAGTTTTATCCTAGAGACAGTTAAGGAGGGAACTGTCAACCAATCGATTCCCTAAATTGCGAAAACTCTGTCAAGAATTTCATATTAGACTTGTCTGCCATAAATCTAACCTTAGTCACTAAAAATTTAGTCTTCACTGTCATATGCAACGAAGCTTTGTTAGTCAAATAGACCTTTTTAGCAACGTAGCAGGACAGGTTATTATTGCTGCTGTTATACCAACATATGTCCCAGAGCTATGCTTTATGTATGTTTTATTGAACTTTATTTCTGAAACCATAATATGGCTAACCCTTTAATTTTATTTCTTTAACTTTTGATTGTATTAGAGCAACGTAAAGTTTTAGCACTTTCTTTTCCTATTCCCATAGGCTTGCCTATAGCAAAAGATGGCATTTCCTGAATAGGCGAGCATGTGTGTATATGTTTGTATGTGGTCGATCACATATGGTTCAACAATTGTAACAACATTCTGTGATTTTTCTTTTATCTTTTTTTATTTTTTCTGTTATTAAATGCTTGCTTGCATTCTTTCATATTTTTTCCGTATTTTTTCTTGTATTTTTTGTATTTTTTTTTTGTATTCTTTTGTATGTATTTGTGTACCATTTGAGTTGACCTATGTTCTCTCTTTTTTCATTTTGTATTTCTATTTATAACTGGCATCTAAAACAACAGTGAAAGCGAGACATTCAGGGAAAGTGTGAAAGAGAGACAGAGAGAAAGAGAGAGAGAGATCATGTGTGCATAAGTGCATAAAAAATATTTCATTTACAAGCCACATAACAATGCAAACAAAACAAAATTTATTTACAAATAACAATAACAAATGCACACTCATCACAGAGTGATATATGTAAGTATGTATATGTGCTGTGTGTGTGTGTGTGCACTTGTGGTCATACTATATAAATTTGCAGATGTTTTTATTGTCTTCTCATATAAATTGCATTAAAAATGTACAAAAAGAAGAGAAAAAAAAAACGGCAACAATCAAGCATCTTTCCTGAAAGCTGAGTAGCTGAGCATGTGTGTACTCATATTTACAGTTATTGTAATTGTAACTGTGATTGTGCTACTCTTTACAATTCCATTTGCCATGTTTTATGCTTCAAATATTCAAAAAGAAAGATTTATTGGACAGTCAGAACAATATACATACAGTGGAGAGCAAAAGAAAGAGAACATATTCTCATGAAATTTGTTTGGTCTTAACAACTCATTTCTCGAATTTCAGCCAGTCTTAGTATTTCCATCCTAAAGCCATTGCTTAATGTGCTTTCTCTTGGCTGCTGCTTTAAACAATTTAAAAAAAAATGCATTACGTTTACTGCTCTTATTTTCCCCAACACTGTGCTTTGACTATATGCAAAGTAAATTNNGATAAAAATCTTGTAGTTTTTTTTTTTTTTCAATGAAAGCTTTACAAATGTGATGCAAAAATAAACATGCGCCGGTAGAAGTGTTCTCAACTATAAATAACAGGAAAGTAAAGAAACTTGCCAGTTTACAAAGCGTGGGAAGTGCATTATAATTGCTGGCCACAAATGAAATTGTGTTCACACATGACATGTGGCAGAGCCATCAGAAAACTTTCAAAGAGATAAAGAGTAAGAGATAAATTCTAAATTCATTTTCAAAATTGTTTTGCAAAGGATCGATTACAACGGAGGACATATTCAACAAGTATTGCTGAGACCGTTTTTTTCTAGAATTCCTCAGTTCCAGATTCTTCTTGGGCTGCTAGGATTTAAAATAAACATGTTTGTGTGATCTTTATACTCACTCATCAGTCACATTTGGAATGCTCTGTAAATTCTCGATATTCAGAAAAGAACGTATTCGTTAGTCAATAAATAAAGCCGGAGAGTCCTAGTATACTTACTTGTCTTACTCCATGTCTTGCTGGTCACTACAGTGGCAGAATAAAGTTGTGTATGTACATCGACAACATTCTATCGACATTTTGTTGAAGTGATACGTAGAACGGAGTGTCTTGGGCATCATAATACCAATGAATTATCCTCTAGTGAGGTTCTAGAGTAGAGAGATACCACTTGCAATGCATTTAGTATCCTCAGACCTTTTCTTTCAATGGAAAGGACCAAAACTCTTCATCTACATTGCCAAAACTATGGCTGTGTAATTGTGTACCATTTGAGTTGACCTAGGCTCTCTCTATTTCTGTCAATGAAAACAAACCAAACTCTTCATCCACGTTATCATCCACTATAGCAGTGGTCCCCAATCGACCAGTGCCTGATAAATGTACTCATACTGCAACGTCCCGCTCATTACTCTCTTAGAGTATATTCTCTCATGGTCGGTTGAACAAAGCTTCGTACATACTCTTACAGAGAGAATGCATTACTAATCGCTCTATCCCTATATGGAACACTTCTCCTGTAAAGGGTTTTCTGTAACTTGTCATACAAACCCATTCGGAGCTCATGCTATACCCACCTCCCTTCGGTCCTACAATCCTTTTAGAACTTTTTACTTCAAGGACTCCCAATAATAGCCATGTTTTATTAAAAGAACCCCTTTTTTGTTGTTGTAAAACTTAATTATGCTACTGAAATTCAAAAATTATTTTTCGCTTTGCTTTGTTTTGCTTCCATTAATAAAGAAAACATGAGTTGGCGGAAAAGTTTATTCACTTTTAAACAAATTTTCCGCTACTCACTATGAAAAATTTTTTTTTTTACGATTTTAATTATTTTGCTCTCTAAAATCAACGCATTTCACTAGAATTCCTGATGAGTTTCATAACAAAAATAAAAAGGACTCAAGAAAAAAGGATTCTTTTTTTGGAAGATTTAGAAAATATTTGATGAAACAAAATAATTTCGTAGTTTAAAAAGACAGAGTAAAGGAAGACTGAATGTATAGATGTAATGGAAACTCCCTTATTTCCCTTTCTAATAAGCTTTATATGCTCCTTTTAAGGATTTTAAAATGAAAAAACTTTTAAAGAAACTTCTAAAGAAACTTTATTTAGGCCAGTGTAGTTAGGTTTCTTGCTTTTGTCATTTTGTATGACAAGAATGGAAGGAAATGGCTTCAAATTGAAATTAATTAAGGATACTTTTAATTGCTTTGTCGTTTATATTGTCAATATCCTTAAATATCTTATGACTTGAGGTGCTTATCACGCTATCATATACTAGAAAAAGTGTTTCTGAAGTGAAAACTTCTGCAGAAGACAGATCACTAGGATGGTAAAGCAAAATTAATTGACAGGCAAGAGAAGCTACATAAGCTTGCTGAGCTCTTTAAAGGATAATCTATCTTTATGGGAACCTGATATCAATGACATCTTTACACAGTTGATTCAATGTCTTGCGACAAATTTCCTCAATTGAAAGCTGAATGTGAGATCGTATCACGGATTAAGTGTTACACTAGGAGGTCGTCCAGAAGGCTATGCTGCAAGGTCTCTTTACAAGTATCTTCTTCCATAAACGTTAACTCTATCAGCTGTCAAAGCCATTGTAACTGCAGCTACCCTACTGTACTCATTGTACTCTACATTCTCTTTAGGTTTTGCCAAGTCTACACAAACCTCATCTAGTCCAGAGGGTTAGGCTCAAATGTCATGTTCCTTAAAGTGCAGCCATCTCTGTACTATTATCGTCTTCCTGGTAGAATCATTGTGAGTATAGTTGCTCTACGGTGCTCACTGTACTCTACATCCTCTTTAGATTTTGCCAAGTCTACACAAACCTCATCTAGTCCAGAGGGCTAGGCTCAAATGTTATGTTCCTTAAACTTCAGCCGTCTCTGTACTATTACTTTCTTCCTGTTAGAGTTCCTGTGTAAGTGTAGCTACTCTGCTGTGCTCACTGTACTCTATATTCTCTTTAGATTTGGTCAGATCTACACAAATTTTATTTGCCAAACAATTGGCCGGCTTGCCATTTGATAGGTTGATAATTAAACTTTCAGTGGCTGGTCTGCAGCCTGGAACGAAGTTATAGCTGCAGCTGTTCTACTGTATTCACTGTACTTCATATTATCTTTCGATGTTGCCACAACAGTTTGGTGGCATTCTACATGCTCCTCTGTTTGCATATGTTCGCGAATAAACATTCAGTGTCTGCTCCGCAAATTGTAAGAACTGATTCACAAGATTTTGTATTTGCTAGTGAAGAGCATAAGCTTGGTTTTCCTATACCGTTTTCTTTGCTAGTTTTATAGAGAATTCTAAAAGCTAAACAGGAATTCTTTAGGAGACAATCGAGCAGTGGCTGGATTATCATCATATCCTACTAATTTAAAGCTGTTCTTCATGAACTTATTGAATATTTCCTTAATGAGCACATTCCAGAGCTATTGAGATACTTTCCTACCTTTAAGATTTTTCGATTTACATCGTTTTCCTAATCCTGATTTCCATCATCAATCGTTGTGTCAATCATTATCAATCATCTGCAAACATTTTCTCAGAAAACACACTTTCATGAGACATTTTTTCCAGGTCGCTGTACAAACATACAAACAATATTTCTAATCCCAAGAATTTAACTGTAAATGCAATACAAAAACACTAAAAAAAAAAAAGAAAGAAAAAACAAAAACGTTTTCAAATGATTAAAAAATGTTTAAAACATGAAGGGAAGACAGAACGAGAATTTGAAATTCCCTGTTGCATTCAAATAATCTTTTCCCAGAAATTGTTCTGCACTCACTCACTACAGGTTAAATTGTTCTCTTTGCCATACTCAATGAATGTTTAAACGTGAGTGTTTAGTTGTGAGTATATTGGTAAGTGTCATGCATGTGTCATGCACAATTTGATTGTTCTGTGGCTGTTACAAGCAATTACACTGCGTATGAGTAATATTTCATAGAAAATTAAATGAAAAAAAATTTATAAAGTATACGCCAAAGGGGCTTATATGTTAGAAGTTACGGGTGTAGTAGTTTCATTTACGAATGTAATTGAAATGTTTTTGAGGCATTTGAGCATTTTTTCATAATAAATTTGGTTATTTGCTAACAATTGTTGACACTTCATTTAGCCGTAATTGTTTGCCTTGGTTATTTAAAAGGACTCTAAGCAGCTATTAAAGTTTGTTTGTTTTTTCCATTTTTTTTCCTTCCTTTCTTCTTTCTTTCTTACTTACTTTCTGCTTTAAAAGTCCATTTTTAGTGAAAGAAAAAGGAAAAAAGGAAATTATTCTTCCTTTTGACATTTACTTTGAACATTTTTGTTTTTAAATAGTTTTTCAGTTTCTTTATGTTTATGTGTGTGCACGTGTGTGTTGTGTATTTAACTTTATTTGTTTAAACTTTTGTTCTGTTAATGTCATGCAACAAATTAAATTTACAAAATAAAACTTTTTCACTCATCTGAACTGAATACAATTTGAAAAAAATGTTTTATTTACCCTCTCTCTCTCTCTCTCTCTCTCTCTTTCTCTCTCTCTCTCTCTCTTTCTCTCTCTCTCTCTCTCTTTCTCTATTTCTGTCATTGCTAAAGCAGGAAGAGAACTTAAAACACATGCCTGCCATTTTTCTTTTTCTAGGCACTCTATAGCTAAGGAAAATGGTATGCCTAGTTAGGTTAAAGCCTTGCACTCAATAGAACATAGGTTTCATCGAAATGTGAAGCATAAGGTAAGTAAATAAATGCCATTTCGGTCATTTAGTACGTCTAGTCTGTCCAGCTAAGCTCTTTATCAACAAAGCTGTTTTCGTTCAACTACATTCTTCGTTATGTTCCTTCGTTATGGACGGCCACAGTGTCGCATTTCATGTAGATTCCAGTCGAAGTTTACTTTCGTCAACCCTTTAGTCAGAATCCACAGTTTATAGTCGACTTGAGACTCTTTTCATGGTAGTTTTTGCCAGACTACGATGCTGCATTCCGCATGTAGATTTCAGTCGAGGTTCACTTTTGTCATAACAGCTCGTCTTAGTTACCAACTAAAGTGGTTATTACAACAAGCGGAGTTACAACTTAGCTTCTCACAACAGCCAGGTTACAGGTTTTCTCACAACAGCCAGGTTTTTTTTCATATTCAAGAGTGGCGGGTACTACAGTTTAAAGTTGACTTTAAAAATATTCCATCATGTTTCGTTTTGTTTTTGGTGTCAAAGCTGGGATTTGAACCACGGCCTGGCGTCTAGACCACGGCAACTTTATTTATTTATTCTCTCTATTGATTTGAAAATTTTGAAGAGCAGACTGTTTAGAGTTGGAAACGGTGAGGGGAGTCTCCTGGTGGTGTGCCTTTGCATGCCAAGGCGTTCTAGAATCTAGTAGAGATACAGAAGAGATCTTCAACCTGTAGGCGATTCCTCTACAATTATCGGAGAGTTGAAGTAGTGAATTTACAATTTTCGTGGAGGACAGCACTATGGCAAAAGCAGGGAATATTCTAGAATAACTTCCAGACGACTGCACTATGATTATTGGAGAGCTGACGAAGTCAAATCGCAATTTTTGTGAAGGACAAAACGAACGATGACAAAGACTGCGAACATTCTAGAACATCGTTAACAGAAGCTGTGAAAGAAAGAAGAGGAGATTACTGAATATCATCTCTATGATTATCTAAAATTTGTAGACTTCAGGGAAATCATTAACAGAAACCACTGATCAAATTTGTCTAGTCAAAGGTGATTTGGATAATACAGCGTCATTAGGGGGAAAGATGGCAGGACAATACTATCACAATGAAGCTTTTGGTAGGATCCTTAGCAATCTAACATAACCTAACTTATCCATAAAATTCCTCGTAGTTCTCCCAGTGTTCAGTTATGTTTCAATATCAACTCTGGCTTCTTTCCACATACCGTTACATGTTAAAACTTTTCTATTGAAGTATTCTTTAATGTTTTTTAATGTTGTTGCTGCTGTTGTGTTTTTATAAAATCCTTTTAATAAGTAAAATTATAAAAGTTTTCTCTCTTTCTTCCCTCTATGCTTTTACATGCAACAAGTTAACAAACTATAAAACACACTTAAATTAACCTAACAACAACAACAACAAACCAAAGAATCCTTTGAACTCATACAGTGACAACAATACAAATAACAAGGACCGTGCTACACAAATATTAAAAGGTAATGATGGGTGGAAGATTACCTTACACATATATAGCACTACTACCGAAGTAATTTAATTAATTAATTAATGAGCAACGTCATAAAGGTATTAAAATAGGTTTTTCCTAAGGCTTAAAGCTTTATTTCAATAATGTTTAAAGGCATGCTTGATGTCCTTTTCCTGAATGTGTTTGAAGGTATTATCAAGTGATGATATTTATGGCCCATCATCATCATCATCATCATCATCATTATCATTATCAATGGCATAATTGTTACTGTCATGCTGCTGTAAGTGATTAATTATTTCAATTGCAAACTTAAATGTCAATCAATTCAATTCGCCATCAAAGTTAATTAGAAATGATTGATACCATGGCAAGGAGGACAGTGGGAGGCAGTAAACAAAAACTAAGACAACAAAAGTGTAAATGAAAATGAAACTTTTAGCGGCATTAAGGTAAAGCAAGAAAACTGACAGCGTGAGTGATACAAAAAAAACCCACAGGGTTCTCACTATGCTAAGTGAGAAACTAATTAGCGCACTGCGTACCGTGGTTCCCGTTCATAAGGAACACAAAATTACTGACACATACAAGGAAATCACTTCCATTCGATCCAATTTTTTTTTCTTTTTTGGAAATTTAACAAGCCTGATACATAATTGCTTAGATTTAGTAATACACTAGGAGAGGGGCATGTCTGACCCTTCTTAAAACGGTCTCTATATGAGCCTTTCACCTCATTTCAATGTTTTTCTCCGAAATCGCCAACTATTCGTTAAGGCTACCGGATCATCGCAGCACTTTTCAAGCAGAAGTGAGAGAATAAAATCCAAATCCAGGCCAACGATTTTCTAGTAATGCTTCCTAAGACCATTACGACATCTCTGACTCTCCTTGAAACGGTTCCTATATGACCTTACCACGTCACTTCAATGTTTTTCTCCGAAATCGGCAACTATTTGTTAATGCTAGCAGATCATTACAGCATTTTTGTGTCTGAAGTGGGAGGATGGTATCCCTTGGAACGGTCTAACCATACTTTCTGTTAGCCAAGGAACTGTCAGGGTAATGTGCCTCTAGGCTTTCAACGTAATTTATACATTACATGACTACCAGAACGTTTGGCATTTTAGCAAACTGACAAACTGAATGATTTTCCCCGATATGGTACAAGCATTGAAGTTTTGAATGAGTTCTCTACGTTGAGAACTTTATTCAGAAGTTGTAAGCTTAAAATGGGCAATGGAGGGCATGGCTTTAAATGCGGATAAGATAGCACAGTAAATCTAGCTAATGTTAGATGATGGAAGAGTGAAAAGGCTTCTCTTATTCTCAAGTAGCAAGCTAAACACAGTTTATTGGAGGCATTCTAAACTTCTACACAAACTCTAGAGAGAAAAAGGAGAAGCAAGTGGAGGACACTGTTTTTCACTTCTTCAGTACGTTCACTTATCTCAAATGCTACGAACTCCTGTAGTTGTTGTTGTTCGCTGTGTGAATATAGTGTTTTGAATTTGAAAACATTTATGAGAAAGATATTCAAATACACTTGACTGACTATTGGATTATCAAAGTGTTGACAAGAGGAAAACTAAAGCGAATGCTAGAAAGTCTACATAAAAGCATACGCACTTGCGTGAGTAGCTGTAGGCAATCAAGTGTGAATGAAGATTGAATAAAATGAAACAACACTTCAAAAAAGAAAACAACCACAACATCAAATAGCAGTAGAGAGAAACATCATTTAATTTCACAAATTTTCTCTCATGCGAGTACACTCATACACACATAAATTTAAAACGATTCATTCGCATAAATCAAGCATCACTAGATGAAAGAACAGTCTTTCTCTCTCTCTCTCTCTCTCTCTCTCTCTCTCTCTCTATCATAAGACAAGAACGAGCAAGTGACGCCATTGATGATGAAATTGTTAGCCTCAGCAAACTGGCGAGAAATACGGCAGAAAGTGTGTTAAAAAAACAAGTAAGGAGGTGATGACAATTTAAAAAAAAATACGAGGGTGGTGCTTACTAACTGCTACTGCATTCTTGGGTAAGATTTTATCATTTCCAAGTAAATTTCAATACTCATGACAAATAAAATTGAGTGTGCCTTCGTCTACCTTGAATGCAATTTCCAAATCCATTGCTTTGACCCGAAATGACAGATTTTTACCAGAAGACTATAGAAAGCAAGTCACTGAAAGGAATATTAATTTTAAATTTCGTTTTTGATAGAAAAGTCTGGGCTGGGATCTTGTCTAACAAAGCAACACATTACCTACTCCTGACCTCGTCGACTTTAACAGCTTTACTCTTCAAAATTCGTTCGTATTCATACCCTCTCTCTGTTTTCTAAATATCGAAATGAATGTTAGTATCCTTTTTTTGTTACTCGAATGTGTTAGTGCTCCTATATATAGTTGATGTTATCCTGTATATTTAATATCCTCTGCCTGACCGATTGTGTTTTGTTTTTAAGAAAAATAAAGAAATTCTTAAAAATATTTGTTTACAAACTACTATGAGCGAATGCAATGTGTGTACGTGTATGTGTATTCATTCACACTTACGTAAGCATTTATATTCACATTCTATATGTGTTAGTCTCCATGTGTTTGTGTGTGTATGCATGAGAGAGAGTAAAAGTTTCCAAAATGTATAGTTTTCTGAATGAAATCACACGAGTTTCAATTTACGTTTCGTTTGTGGGTTTTTTTTTTCTTTATGAAGTTTTGGTTGGAATTAGTTTTCCAAGAAGATTTCAGTTGACTTTGTTGTTGTTTTTTTTTTTAAGTAAACTGAGGATATTTTTAACACTAAAAACAAAATCCATGCACTTATGCATGTACATGTGTGGTATGGAGGAGTAAAGGACACCCGAAAATAAAACAATCAAATGCATGCTGTTGACGCTTAATTGTAAAATGGCTTATCAACCATCTCATCTCTAATGAAAAACATTGAATGGCCTCATGCAACAAAGTACAAGAAGACTCCAATAGTGGCACACAATCTAAACCAACAGAAAAAAAAAACAAATCTGAATGCTTCCTCATTGCCTCTGACCATAAATTTTGATACTCTTTAAACATTTGACGCCATTGAAGACACCAAAGTGAGTCGTGAGTTGTTTTAATTCGCCTAAAATCTTAACATCTATTCGTAGATTTTATAAGAATTATGATCCCTATGACGTATGATTAATATTTATTTATAACAACCATATTGAATATTAATCATACGCATTGTAGAACATTATTAAGTAACAGAAAATGAGTAGAATAATGGCAGAATGAACGCATAACAAGCTACTGTTCTACGTCTTAAAAGTTAAACGAACACAAAACCAAAAAGGGTCAATTGGTGAGGAACATGACCGTACATACATTATGAATCATTTGTCCATTCATAATTACATTTGTTGACTCACTCAGAATTACTAATTCAAAGGAATTTTAAGGAAACACAATTTAAATTTTAACAACGTTTTGTTTCGTAAATCAATGAGAATTTTTATGGACATCAACGAAGAACATAATTGTAGCGATTTGGGTACCGGCAAGTGCAATGACCGGAAAACTATTTCTTGAAGAAGTTATTCTCGGCTATTACTGACAGAACATGAGATATAAACCCCTAGTTTATATAGAATAGCATGAGATATAAACCCCGGGTTTATATAGAATAGCTTGAGGTATAAACCCCGGGTTTATATAAAATAGCATGAGATATAAACCCCCGGTTTATATAGAATAGCATGAGGTGTAAATCCCGGGTTTATATAGAATAGTATGAGGTATAAACCCCAGGTTTATATAGAATAGCATGAGGTATAAACCCCGGGTTTATATAGAATAGCATGAGATATAAACCCTGGGTTTATATAGAATAGCATGAGGTATAAACCCCGTGTTTATATAAAATAGCATGAGATATAAACCCCGGGTTTATGTAGAATAGCATGAGGTGTAAATCCCGGGTTTATATAGAATACTATGAGGTATAAACCCCGGGTTTATATAGAATAGCATGAGGTATAAACCCCGGGTTTATATAGAATAGCATGAGGTATAAACCCCGGGTTTATATAGAATAGCATGAGATATAAACCCCAGGTTTATATAGAATAGCATGAGATATAAACACCGTGTTTATATAGAATAGCATGAGATATAAACACCGTGTTTATATAGAATAGCATGAGATATAAACACCGTGTTTATATAGAATAGCATGAGAAATAAACCCCGAGTTTATATAGAATAGCATGAGGTATAAACCCCGGGTTTATATAGAATAGCATAAGATATAAACCCCGGGATTTTATAGAATAGCATGAGATATAAACCCTGGCCTTATATAAAAAAGAATATACTTATAGGTCCTTTTTCACTGGAACGTTTCTCTTCTCAACTTTCATTCACTTGGAAACAATTGTCTGCAACGTAAAATGAAACTTCAAAACTTCTCATATTTAGTATGTGATGTTTTTGTTTCATTCGACAAAGAAAAAAAGTTCAAAAATATAGCAAAAAAAAAACTACACAGAAATAATTTGAAAAAACAAAAGTGATTCAAAGAAAAATAACCCAAAAGCTTATTTAGTTGCTTGTGATACTGTACTGGTGTTCTTTATTTCATTTTAAAATTTTTATTGCCATTCTTTTGCAAGTTAAAGTTTCATTTTGTAGTGAAAAAAATAAAAAATTTTTAATAAAAATTTATAGGCGAACATTGCATTGCATCGTATTGCATTGCATCGCATCACAAGTCATAAATTTAAGACAGTTTGTCTTCGTTTTGATGGCTCAATTTGGAAAAAAATTAAATGAAAATAAACAAACACCCACTGAAAATACGTAAATTTAAAAAATAAAAATTATTCAATTCCAATATATCTTTTATGTTATGTGAAGACAATTTAGATGAATGGGTATGGATGTTTTCGAAGTTAGTTTGAAGGACCTTCCAAAAACCTTACAATTTGTGTTGTATTCAATTCCTTCTCCTTGCTTCTACTTTCTTCTGATCTGCATATCTAAATATAATAGTAAAGTTTTTATACAAAATAGCATGAGATATAAACCTAGGTTGATATTGAATAGCATGAGAAAATGCCGTGTTAATATTGAATAGCATGAGATATAAAGCTTGGTTTATATTGAATAGCATGAGATATAAATCTTGATTTATATTGAATAGCATGAGATATAAATCTTGATTTATATTGAATAGCATGAGATATAAAGCTTGGTTTATATTGAATAGCATAAGATATAAAGCTTGATTTATATAGGACAGCATAAGATATAAACCTTGGGTTTCTATAAAATAGCATGAGCTATAAACCTTGGGTTTCTATAGAATAGCATAAGATATAAACCCTGGATTTCTATAGAATAGCATGCGATATAAACCTTGGGTTTCTATAGAGTAGCATGATATATAAATTGGATTTTTAAAAATAGCATGAGATATAATTTACCATACAGTAACATCTCACCAAAACTATGAAAATTTCTAGTGCACGATGTTGCATCCAAATATCGTACGCATGTTATCTAGTGTGAAATTGGTTTGCTTCTCAACACCATTGCTGTTCTTTATAGCTATGGACGTGTTATCAAGAAAAGCAACTGAAAACAAACCTCGTTACAAGGACAAATGCAAACTTCCACACAGATTATGTCAAATGCAGGTGAAATTGAATGATAGGATGGAAAAAAGGACAAAAGTTGGACTTAAAATAAATGATTGAAAGAGAAAGGAAATAAAACTGAATGTAAAGTATGCAGCAAACGATGGAGTTATCTTAGAATCAATATCAGTGGATTCAAAAATGTCAGCACCTGGAGAGTACAAAGAAGAAATCTCAATGACAGAAGTGGATATGAGTTATAGAAATTATACGCCTAATATGGGGTCAGAGCGTTATCTGTATATCCAGAGCAAGGTACAATAATAACACACAGTCAGGCAATTCTTGATCCTCTTCAATCGCTTATTACAATCACCCGGTAAGTGAGAGCGCACAGAAATGAATTGCATATCCTTAGACTTCCCTCTCAGGCGACTCTGATGAAGATATCAGAAGGAGTCAAGCTGGCCTATGGTGTTTTGTCTCTGTTACAATTTTGAGTACAAAATAGAATTCTTAAGTGAATTTTAGGAAGATTTAATTTCGTAAAAAGTTTGTTGGTAAGTTGTTCATTCATTTGCTAAAAAGTAAAAAGTAAAAACAAAAACAAAAATATTTTTAGTCCAACTCGTACTTCTAAAACTCTTTAAAGGTCATTAAAAGTCTGTTTAACTACTGTTTCCAATTACTTACACTTTCCTACTCTTTCTCTTACGTGCCTGTTTGTGGAAAAAAATTTGATTTTCTTCGAACTATTAACAAAAAAAAAAAATGAAAAGTTCTTGTAGACTTACACTCTTAGACACTCTTCTTGGTCTGAAAAAAAAAAAGAGAAGTGAAGAGAAAAAATTTAGTTAAGTCAGCTTTAAGTACTTGAGACAACAATTGCTTACAAAAACTGTGAGTCTTCAAACAGAATAAAAAACAAACTAAAAACATGACAATGAGAAAAAAACAAAACAAAAACAAAAACTTTTCTTCTGCCTTCGTTTTTTCCACTCTACCAACAAAGCTTTTGTCTATCATGACGTAAAAAGTTAAATATTAAATGTCCTTAAAGTTAAACATTTACTTGCTTGTGTTTTTTTCTTTTTTGTTTTTCGCAAAAGAAAATGAGGTCCTATGTTAAGGACTTGTCCACTAAATCTATTTGGTTAGATGCTGGGGCATAGCTCGCGCTGACGATGATGATGATGGTGATGAAGATGAAAATAATGCTGAGGAAGAAAGTTATTCATCAAGAGTTGTGACTGGCATTGCTGATTGACAAGGTTGTGAGCCAAATCAAGAAGAGAGAAAAAAATTTCTTGTTTTTTTTTTTTTTTGTGAAGCTTAACTAAAGGAGAATAAAACAAATTATTGTAGGGGAAAAAGAAAGAGAAGAAAACACAAGACAACTAATATTGAAGGCTATTAAAGCAAAGCAAAAATAAAAACTTTCTTCTCATTTGTAAAGAAAACACACAAAAAAAAACGAGCAACGAATAAAAATGATCCTGTCTATACAGCAATGAAATGGAAACTGAAATTGAGACTGGGAAATAAGAAAGTTCTAAACAAATCGCCTTTAATCAATCGTGTATACAATGTGAGTCTTTATTGGCATTGCCATAAGCCTCTAGCGAACTTGATATGAAAAATTCCCTGAGAGAAGGAATGCCACCCGAATAATGCAAAGTAAGTGTACAACTTAACTTTGTATTACTAAAGGAAGCATGTTAGTACAATAAAGTGAATATATGAAGGACACTGCTATCCCCGGGCCAATCTGTATTTTTGTTGACATAGCTATTCTTGACCCTCTTCAATCGCTTAATACAACCTCCCTTTAAGTGAGAGCGCACAGAAATGAATTGCATACCCTTAGACTTCCCTCTCAGGCGACTCTGATGAAGATATCAGAAGGAAGATATCAAAAGGAAGCATGTTAGTACTATAAAGTGAATATAAGAAGGACACTGCTATCCTCGAGCCAATCGGTATTTTTGTTGACATAGCTATTCTTGATACTCTTCAATCGCTTATTACAACCACCCGGTAAGTGAGAGCGCACAGAAATGAATTGCGTATCCTTAGACTTCCCTCTCAGGCGACTCTGATGAAGATATCAGAAGGAAGATATCAAAAGGAAGCATGTTAGTACGATAAAGTGAATATAAGAAGGATACTTCTATCCCCGGGCCAATCTGTATTTTTGTTGACATTGCTATTCTTGATCCTCTTCAATCGCTTATTACCACCTTCCGGTAAGTGAATGAATTGCATACTCTTAGACTTCTTTTTCAGGCGACTCTAATGTAGATATCAGGCTATTGGGATTTCTATTTCACTGCTGTACCCGGTTCAATTTGTATTTGTGTTGACAGCGAGGCGGCTATTCTTGCATTTGAAATTCACCGAAATGAATTGCATATCCTGAGACTCCTTTGTCAGGCATCTCTGTTATTAATACCAGGCCACTGGAATTTCTATTTCTCAACTGTTAATTGGAGAGTGGCATTTTGCAGACAGAGGACGCTTGGATATCGAGACGCTCCAGTTCGTTCGTAAGTTACAAAAGAGGGAACACAGAACACAACCAGAGTGGTGATACTTACTTACTTAATAAGCGTGTGTCATTACAATCCTTTTGCCAGGATTACAACTTTTCTCACCATACATGTTAAACATGCTGTAGCCAACAGTATTATGGTATCGATAAAGCGCCTGAAAGCAAACAACATAGCCCAACTTAAGAATACAACTCTTAAACGACTCATATCAATATCATACATCAATTGCTATAGGCGTGCTGTTAATCAAGGAACCACCTTCTTTCATCAAACAAAAGACAAAAACAAGTCATACATCAAATGAAAATATTTTATTTGCGCATCAATGGAATTTATTTTCATTTCCTTTTCCGTTTTTCAAATTCTATTGAAATCAACAGCCATTAAAATGAAATCAAATTAAAGCACAACTTAATTGAAATGACATTCAAATGGCGCCGAAACATACAACAACAAAAAAATAACAAAAATTTGTTTTAAAAAAAGAAAAAGATGAAAGAAGAAATTAAAATTAGTCCCCCCCACACCTTACACCTCCTCTGCAGCCCAACAGAAACATTCAATTGAATTTGAACTGTTAAAAGTAATTGATTTATGAGAAGCGCTGTAGTAGGGGCATGAGAGTTTCTAATGCTGGCTTTCATTTATTTTCTTTCTTTTTTTTTCTTTTTTTTTTTTGGAAAATAAAAATAGAAAACAGAATAGCAAAATAATTCAAATGGCAATTAGAAAATGACGATAATGATAATGGCATAATTATTCTACTTCAATGATGTTTTCTTTTCATTATTTTTGTTCCTTTTTTTCCTTTTTTTCTCGACTGTTATTTTACGTTTTTCTTTGAACAATAAGAAAAATTAAATTGAAAAGAAGGAAATGAGAAGTTTAGGCTTGTATAAAGTACTTTAATTACGGGAATTCATTTTCCCAAAAATAATCTTAAAAGCTTAAATAAAATCTCATAACCTTGTCTCTGCCATGAAACCATGTTGGCACTTCACACACAACATGGGGGACATGAGAAGAATTTCACATTATTTTCCATGTTCTATGCTGAATTCATAGCCATCGAGGCACTCAATTTTGTTTCCTAGTCGTCTTTTAGAATTTTCAAATTGCAGCAACTATTTGAGCGCGAAAGGATCGGCTCGCAACAGAATTTCTTGGTCGTAATGCACACATACATGTACACATAAATAATTGCTTATTAGAACTTTTCAGTAAGGATCTCAACCAAGCTTTTCACACCATTTACGTTGTGTGTTAATTTTATACAAGAGTGGTGAGACCTGCAGTTTAAAGTCGACTCCGAATGACAGATTTTTGAAAATCTTTTCCATGACAATTTAATTTACGCTCAGAGCTTTTGCCAGAGGAAGTTGCCGAAGAAAACATAGAGTTTGAACCCCGACGTCACTACCTACTAGACTACGACAACTTTATTTGACATTGGCGGATGTCACTTTCGTTTTCGATGAAGGCATTTCATCACTTACCCAAGGTAACTTGCAACATCAAACTGTTCATTCAAGCAGACAAAAATTTTAACCGAGTTGGCTATTTCTATTGTGAAAAATGGTTTATCCTTCGAAAAAAAATGCTAGTCCTCTCAGTGTGCACGTCAGATTTCGGATTAAAACTTCACCAGTTTAGTACTGTATAGAGACACGAGCCCATGATACAAACACCAAATCAGACAGCTCGAACAAAAGGAAATTTGATAAAAAAAAAATATTTCTTTCAACGATTTCCTCTCAACAGACTTCTGGCAAAAAAATAAAATAAAATTGCCACAGTATTCGCGTCAGAATTCTGGTGAAAATTGCAATGTTTGAAGGTTTCAGCAGTGTAGTAGGCGGAGAAACGAACCTGTTGTTCAAACCCAATTAGAACATTTCAAGCAAAACCAATTTTTAAAAAAAATATTACTTACGGCGAATTCCTCTTAGTAGTCTCCTGGCAGAAAAATTAAATAAAATTGGCGTTGGAAGTCAACATTAAGTTGTAGGTCACGCCAATTCTGGACAAAATTGACTCATATCACATGGGTGGTATGTGAAGCTAGGTTGTAATCCCGACTAAAGTGTAGTAATAACCAATTAAGTAAGTAATTAAGAT
Organism: Sarcophaga bullata; assembly: GCA_005959815.1. Lineage (NCBI taxonomy): Eukaryota > Metazoa > Arthropoda > Insecta > Diptera > Sarcophagidae > Sarcophaga > Sarcophaga bullata. The sequence continues at coordinate 205,816 of QOCX01000113.1, forward strand.
GTTTGAAGGTAATTATCCAGATGTATGTAATCTTACTACAAACCTTAGTCAGGATTATAACCTAGCTTAGTACACCGCCCATTTTGGTGGATATAACAGTCTGGATATATTATGAATCTTTTGCTCAAGCAAAGCTCTATAGTTTACATTGTGATTAATAACGCAGCTAGTACTCCTGAAGTAAGTGTTAGGTTTGTCACATTTATTGGTTCCAAGTAAGTTATCGCTTAGCAAATAAATAAATTGTAGAAAAGCCAGTGAGAGATGCTTTGCCGTTATTATTTTTCATTCTCTTGTTCTTGTTGTTGTTGTTGTTTGATCAAAGAAAATAGTATTACTTTCCATAACTATTCCAGCATTATCTTGATAGTATTTTAAACATAAAAATTTAATGGCCGGCCTAATATTAGTCTCATCTCAATAACAATTATTTATTTTTATGTACTTCATAATATATTATGTATTGTAATGTATTGTATATTTAAAAAATTTATTATTTATTATTATCTTATGCCAACAAATTACAATTTTATGTTAAACACCCGCATAAATTCCAATATAAACTGAGAAAAAAGAAAAGACTCTGAAAACGATTTGACAATTAATTTGACAAATGAGTTGTCAATGTTTTTGCAACAAAACCCGAAGAAGGAAACTAAAATTATGACAGTAGATTTTTTTTAATTTATTGTATAATATTTTACATACATACATACATACATACATATATGCATACATATTGTTCAATTGAACAAAGAAAATAAATGAATATGAGCACTAAATTGTGTTGGTGTAAAACCTACAGCCACTCATCATTGGTAAGAGACTTATAGTATGGCCATTCATAGTTTTTTACATAGCAATAGAGAGAGAGAGAAAAAACAAAAACTATTTCCATTTTTTTTCTTTTTTTGTTTTTTGTTTTTCTTTATTCTACTCCATTCATTTCGTTTAAATTTTTAGAAAATATTTTTTTTTTCTTGCTTACTACAAGCAACCAAATAGAAAAATAGCCTCAATATACTCCATTGACTAAGAATTTGCTTGAGTCATCATCATCATTTGCAATTGCTGGCATTTTATTGCCTTTAGCTTTGGGTTTTTTCTTTTTTTTTTCCCCGTTTTCTCTTCAATCTAAATCACTAGTAGTGGGAGTACTGAGTTGTAAAGAAAATAAAACTGCGAATATAGAGAATAGCAATAGAGAGAGAGAGAGAGAGAGCGAAAAGAAAACAAAAGCCAAAGAAAATACAAGAAAAAGAATCACAGTAGCGTAAATTCCATTAAGAAAAGCAAAACACCCACACGTTAAACTCTAACAAAATCGTAATATTCTTTATATGCGCCTTAAAATATACTCTAACGTTTTTATTTTGCGTTATTTAGTATCGGAGGAACCGCTAACATAGCACCCCGCCTTCGTTTTCTTTTTTTTTTTTTGTGTTAGAACTAGCAATGGCTGCTGTGCTGTGTAATGCACAACAAAGCTGGTCTAAGGCCAACGAATGTTGTATGGTGACAGCATACACTGCACTACTACTACCACCACCACCACCAACCAATACAACTACACTAATATCACGCGCTGTTCTAAAATTTTTATTTTCATTTAAATGTCGTTGTCGTTGTCGTTGCTCTTGTTTTCATTATTTTTAAACGAAAACTTAAAAATAAAAACATCAATTTAGTCATGTACTCATACCGTTACTCATAGATAATGTAGTAGCCACAGATCCATAAAAAAAATCAAATTTCAAATGTTACTATGGCATATTAAACAGCAAGCGTGATCAACCTTAAAAATATCTCCACCTCTTAAAGGGAATACGTGACCCTTATTAGAGTTTGGAAAATGTTTTAAAAAGTATTTTTATTTTCTACCAGTATTTCGATAACCAAAATCGAAGAAAATCTGTAAAATATTCTTAGAAAATGTGTTTTTCATATAAATTAATTATTTATCGATAACTCGAAAAAAAAATTCGATAACTATAATTTCAAACAGATACTTTTATATAAAAAATATTTTTTACAAAAAATCTATCGATAACTTCAATTTTATAGACAAAAATTCGATAACTTTAATTTCAAGGAAATTTTTTTTATAGAAATTTTATCGATAATTAAAGAGATCTAAAGAAACATTTTTATCGAAAATTTATCGAGGACTTCAATTTTATAGAAACAAAATTCGATAACTATAATTTTAAAGAAACACTTTGTCGATAACTTTAATTTTATTAAATAAATTCGATAACTGCATTTAAAAAAAAATTATATAAAATGGATCGATAACTTCCATTTTGTAGAAATAAATTCGATAACTATAATTTTAAAGAAAAATCTAGTAAAAAAAATTATCGATAACTTCCTTTTTATAGAAAAAAATCGATAGCCTCAATTTGAAAGAAAAACTTTATAGAATGTAGAACGATAACTTAAATTTTATAGGAAAAAATTTCGATAACTATAATTTAAAAGAAAAAAATTATAGAAAATAGAACGATAACTACAATTTTATAAAAGAAAATCAATAACTATAATTTGAAAGAATAAATTTGTAAAAAATAGAACGATAACTTCAATTTTATAGGAAAAAATTTCGGTAAATACAATTTTAGAGAACATTTTTTATAGAAAATTTATCGATAGCTTCAATTTTATGAAAAACAAATGCGATAACTATAATTAAAAACAAAAAAATAAGCAAGTGAATGGTTTTGAAAGTGTGCCTATAAACTGAAGCTTTATTCTTATTTGCTAACTAACCAATCACTTATAACCCGATCTGGATAGTCACAGACAAGATTTTTTACCAAAGTACTACCTTACTAGGATTCTCTACCGTAACCTCAAATTTCGAGTAGCCAGTGTTACATTACAGGGAAGACTCTGTTGTATTAACACAATAGAGCTTGATACAGGTACAGATACAGGTACATATATAGCATATGTATACTATGTAGAGCATTGCTATTTAACTGTCAACAGCTGTTTATGAGCTCTTGTTTGTTCACATAAAAGTCATTCATTGAACGAATGTGTAACAGTACTATTGCCGCCAACAAAGCCAAAACGCCTTCGCCTAAAACTTAAAGGAAAACGATACCTCTACCATACAGAACGAAACTACAACGACAGCTACAGCTACAATAATAGTAAATGCAAACAAGACAAATATTCTCGCACATATATATGAGTATACACACACACACACAAAGGATTATCAAATATATGTGTGTACATACAGTTACAGCCAAACATGACTGAATGAAGGAACTAAGAAATGCAAAATAAACAATAGTTCCTACAAACGAGTATTAGTGTTGTCTGCATATGTGTGCTTATGTTTGTGTTTGTATGAAAAAATTATGATGTATGCGTGGGTTGTGCAATAAATTTTTAAAAATGTCTTTTTTTTATGCTGTTCGCACAGTATTCTTACATTCACTAACACTACTACTACGACTACTGCTGCTATTGCTATTGTTAAAAACAAGAAACAATAATAACAACACCAACAATATCTACAATAATGTAAGTTTGCAACATCAGCAACAGCAATATATTGTAGAACAACAGAGACTTATTGCCAAAGCCAAGTAGTCAGCCAGCCATGGAATCAGGATCTTAAGATTTTTCCAGCTTTAAAAGCACAACACCAGTAACATATAAACACAAACACTTGCTACACTCAGAATGCTATTGTAGTGGTGGCAGTGGTGGTGGTGGTGTTAGTAGTGTTTATAGTATTGGAGTAAAATAATGTTTAGCTCAATGGAACACAATGGAAACAGGAAAATTACAGGAGAAGCAGCAGAAGCAGCAACAAAGTGATGTGCTGTAAGGAAATAACTGTTAAGCTAATGGAAGCAAAGTGTGACCAACTTAAAGAATTTTTAACCCTAAAGAGGACTTAAGGTAGAGGATATTTGAAGTAAAACAAACGTACAGATGAACTAATAAAAGAACGAGAGTTAAACAAGAGCACAGCTACTAGCGAAGAGCTGAAATGGCGGAAGCGTAAAACTAGGCTTGAGTCACAGGCAGATTAGACAAAGAGTAGAGAAATAAAAAGTGTAATCGTTGTTGTATTACTGAGTCCGGTTAATACAGGCTTTAATCAAAACCCGTAAAAATAAAGCGTGATGAAATTAAAATTCGAACTTAAAAAGTAAAGGCTTCGTATGTATGTATGCTTGACTCTAATAGGGTGAAGAGGTTCAAAATCAAAATGACCTTTAGTATGTTGTATGGTGTATGCAAACCTTCTAAATATTAACAGTAGGGGCATTCATAAAGCGCTACCAATCTTTAAATTTAAATAAAACAAAGTGTGTTTGATATGTTATTGAAATATTTTATTCTCTTAGAAACAAGCATATAAATACGTAGTAACCACTGTATTCATCAAATACAAACGTCCATCCATTAAAACGAGTCTTGGTATGCATTTCGCTTTTCTTATCGCCCATTATTCTTTAGTTGTTTATTTTTTAAACTTTAAAGTAAATACCAGTTTCTAATTAACCTTTAACTTCTCCACCTACAAACATACAACTTTTAGCATCAAAACAAAATTTATAGCATACATTAAGGCAATTTTATTATCATTAAATTAGTTCAGATGCTGGCACATGCGATATGTTAAAACAACAATAAAAATAAATTTAAACTTAAAAAAGCACACACCTTTATGCATCCAGAAATTTTAACAACACTTGGCAACTCTCTGCAAAAAACAAAAACAATTTCGTTAAATGAAGTTAGTCCAACCACCTTAACTTATGCTTTAAATTTTTTACAACACAGCGAAAAAGTCATAAACGTATATCACTTACAAAAACAACAACAGGATTAACAGTTTAATAGATGATAAA
>QOCX01000113.1:210717-271303 GCA_005959815.1 Sarcophaga bullata
AGAGAGAGAGAGAGAGAGAGAGAGAGAGAGAGATTCCCTCTATATATACCTTGAATGAAAAATTCATTCTATATGTGTGCAGCAGCAGCAGCAGCAAATGCAGTGCAGTAGGGTATGCAGTCAGTGATGTATTGTACAACAGCAGATGTAGGCTAATTAGAAATAACAGCCACTCGTAAACATGGTAAGATGAGAGAGCCACACGATACAAATAAACAGCGAGAATAACAGCTCTTGCCCTCAATAGACCTTAGAAAATGTGACATCAAAAGGCCCACTAGAACCTGCTAGGCCCTAGAATTTTATACGAGAACTGCAAATCCCTACTTCATCTACGAGTTTTCATTAAATTGTGAAAACCTATGCATATGAAAACGCATCAATATCCCTTGTATAAGCACCTTATTTGCTCATGCAATAAATGTTAAAGGCCTTCAACAACTCTACTCAAGTTTAATTCCATAAGTATGCGTGTATATGTGAGTAGTTGTAAGCATGTATTCTCTTCCTCTACAACTCCTTGCTTCTTTTCATTTCGTTCTGCCATTGCAAAACAAACAACACACGACAAACAAACGCCCACTTGGTGTTGATGTCATTTGCAACAATAATAACAACCGTTAAACAACACACACTTCCTTTGTTGATGCTTGCTTGTATTGCCATTGTTTACAGCAGACATATTGGAATTACTCATACTACTACGTGTACCGTTTCAAATCGTAAACATTCATCGAATCACTATGAATAGTTTTACATACGTATCGTTTCATTCACATTTAGATTTTGGAGTAACAAACCAGAGAGAGAGAGAGAGAGAGAGAGAGTTACCTAGTGGGAGAGGGGTAAAGAAACTATAAATTGCTAAAGGAATTGAGATGTCAAAGCATGGGAACTATTTGATTCTTTCTCTTACAACAAGTACAACTTTTTGTGTATGTGTATTGTCGGTGTATTGATTATGTGGGCGATTAAATAGTTGAAGAAAACCAAGTAGAAAGAGAAGAAAGTATGGAAAATCCCATGAAAAAGAAAAGATGCGATGTAAGGTAGGAAGAAAATAATACTTAAGAAGAAGTAAAACCTTAATCTTCAAAGTAAAAAACGGAAACTGCTTCCATAGTTACGCGGATCTGGCAGACATTAAACAAAATTTCGTTTTTTTCTTAATATACGAGAGTAGTTCCGAAATTTACCGATCTCCAGGATCTCTTTCGGGAATGCGGAAAGTATGGCAGTCAATCAGCCAACAGATCTTGGCCTTTACGGAACATCGACGAGGTGAATTGCTCCGAACAATTCTATAGCAATCTTGTATAGCTGCGCTGAACGCTCCCCTGCTCACAATATAACAGTTTGATAGGGCCTTGATACCGACTAGCATCTTCACATTGCGCCAACACTCGCATCAATAATCGCCTAAGTAAAATGATGTTTTGCCACCTCTTTGTTCGGCCTTGTTTTTGGCCTAATTGGCATATTTTTGGAATGTTATGTTCCAGGAAAGATATCCTCTATTAGGTTCCGGTCGTTTAGGCTGACCACTCTATATAGCAGAAGAGGAATCAAGAACTATTTTGACCAGCTGGAGAGAGCTTTTCTCCTGCTCTTTATGCGACCTTGTTTGGTGCCTAATTGGCATATTTTTGGATTGTTCGATGAACATTATCCTCTGCCGTACGCTCCCGTTTAGGCGCTATATTAGGCGATGGAGAAATCAAGAAATTTTTTTTTATTGTTTTTATCCTGCTTCGTGATGCAGGTTTACCTCCTAATCCGATTTACAATATTATAGGCAGAACGCCTGGTGGTGAAAGCCATTTGAGAGGGTTTATTGCGCCTTGGAGAAACTGGTTTAGTGGCTGACTTAACCACAAACCAAAAACTCAGATTATCTGAGATTCGATTCCATCTCGGCCTTATTATTAGCCTTAGAGGTGTCTGGTTTCGTAGATCCTGCTACTAAATTGATTTTAAGGTCGCCTAATCCCTTGACAGTTTTAGGGTTTGGCACACCAATAGCATGCCAGTTAGAGGGACCAGATGTCACCACTTAACTAATCCGGAGTTCAGTAGCATTTGACTAACTGAAGTCCCTCACCGACACTGTAGTAGTTGATCGTCTGGAGATTATGCAGCGATTTCCTAGGTACTCCGAGCAAGATTTTTTTCTATCCATTTTAACGAATGGAGTGTTGACATTGTATGGCTACTGCCGGGCTTTTAAGCAAACAATGAGTAGCAATATTGATTGAGAAAATGTTAGCCTTTTCCATCTTAAATCTTAGGCAGGCCTGTGCCTTCGTATGACTATCATTTGTTTCATATGGAGCAGTACAATGATACTCGGATCTTTGAATTTGCGTAACCAATAATTCATTTAATGTACTAGTAATTAATTTGATTAATTAATTAATCGTTTTAATTAATAATTTTATTGATCGCGATAACATTCCTATCAGCCCACTGATAACGCGATAGTGCTATTATAATAACGCCTTAGATTAATTGGCAAATATTTGAAAATAAATAAATGTGAGGCTGGGCATACAATAAAATTCCATCGATTCGATTTCATGTCTATTGATGACCATTAGAGATTAAATGAACATTCTTTTTGATGTGGGCTTTTAGGCGCTTTAGCTATGTGTTCATGTGTGTAATAATAATAGTTTGCGTAGGTATTGTATTTAAGTATCATGTACGTTGCCATGTTATTTAAGTTGTTTAAGCAATCCGTATAGTATTAATTGTGGTAGATTGTAGGGTTCAAGGTTTTCAACATTTTTATGAATGAATTCTCTACGCTTTCTTTACTACTTAGGCGATGATGCCATAGATGGCTATCGATGCCATAGATGCTGATGCTGATTTTTTATTCATTTAACACAAAACTAAACAACAATGACGTTATTCGTTGATTTCTATATGGTTTGAGTATTTTTTTTTTGTTTGCTTCTTTTTTTTTTGGGTTTTTTTGTATAATTTTTGGTTTAATTTTTCTTTCATAAATTATTTACAGACAGAAAAGAAAAAAAAAAGAAGTTTTTCTTTTAGTTGGGAAAACGAAATACTTTTTAAAGTGGGTTGCTTTTCTATAGCTTAAGCGTAGGGTATTTTAGAATAGAAACGGAAATGATTTTCTATTTATGGCTGTACTGAAGAAATAAAGAAAAATAAATGAAAAAAAAAACAACAAATACTTACCACACTTACCAAAATAATGTCATATTTTAGAGCAGCACTGAAGGAATCCTTAAGTCTGATGTCATCGTTAGTGCGTAAGTAATAGAAAAAAAAAATTGCTCTTTCTCGTATTTCGTTTTCTTACGATTTTATTGCACAATTTATTGTTAAATTTTGAAAAATAAACTTTTATGGCCGGGTTTTTCCTTTTTTTTTCTAAAGGCTTTATTTTTATTTCAAATACTCTTCATAGGTAAGAGATACCCAGAAAGTATGAGAATTAAAAATTAACATTTTCCATGGCTTTATGACGTCAAGTACAAGAAAAAAAAAACGACTTTTGTTTCCACAGCACTTTTATGAGTCATAAAGAAAAGCTGAAGCTTTATTAAATAAATTTTGTTTTCGAAGACACGTTTTCTTTATTATTTTCTTCTGTTATCGCTGTCTTAAAAAAAAAAGGATAAAAAATTTTAAAATTTTCCTGATCCTGGGAAGACAAAAATGGTACTTTTCATCAGAAGATGCAAGCCATCATCGCATATATTGGTCTCAAGATGAGGCTTACTTTCCAGAAGTTGATTTTGTAAATGAAACTCCATTGCTCTCCATGTTTATAATAAAAAGCTGGCGAGAAAATAGAGCCTCAAGCTTAGAATACCTGGTACTATGGTGGAAATATCTTTTCTGAATCAACCTTGACTACTCTATCGATAACATACATGCATACATAATTGGTTATTACAACCCTTCAGTCAGAATTACGACACTTATGTTGTGTGCGTTAATTAGGCGGAACCTACAGTTTAAAGTCGGCTCCAAACTACAGATTTTTGACAAACTTTTCACGGCAATTTTATTTATTCTGTGAGAGAAGAAATAATGCTAAGAGGAAGTCGTCGAAGAAGTATTCAAATTTCGTTTTGTTGGAGATGTCTGTCCTGAAGTTGAAAGCGTGACTCTATCGATAACGCTACCAGATTATTGCAGCATCCAGATTAAAAAGTAACCGTAGGCCTTTTGGGCTGCTGTAGTAGTTAGTAAGGATGACAATATCTCTAGATTGTGCTCATCAGATAGCAACAGTTTTATGTTAAGTCCTGGACAAACTAATGGGGCCTATGATATGGACCAGAGAAAGGAATTTTCAGTTTTCAATGTGAATTGTCCCACCCTTTTCAAAATGCAAAATTTTTATAAAAGATAAGGGTACCTGTGTGAGGTATAAAACCAAACACCCTGATCCCTCCACAGCAAAATTCTAAAAGAAAAATTTTATTGGCCAAGATAAGGACTAAATCGGCAAAAATTCCTCACGCCGGTACACCCAGAGTTCTTATTCTGTAGAGCACTAGCCTTGCCTTATCAAACTCGACTTTCTTGTTAAATTGTGCCATCAATCGATTGATCTGCTACCCCTATTGACACATCAAAAGATGGATTACAGTAGGGATAATACAGGACTGCTATGTAGCTATAAGACTTTGGACATCTAACGATGGAGGTATAACTGTTGCCACTCACTAAGCCCAACGTGAGACAATTTATTGGATTCTCTAAGAGATATTGTGCTGTCTCAGATGAATTTCTGTTGGGTATGTGAATATTAGGAGAAGTTGAACACAACAGAGTATCCTTTCTGTCATTGTGCACTCTTTGTAAAAGAAATTTGTTATCCTGTAAGAAGTTTTTTACAGAGAAAATTTTTTCATTCCGAATGAGGGTTTTTCTTGATCCCCTTTTTAGGTTTTCTGCACTATTTCACTCTCTTTATCCAGTTTTTTTACGTTACTTATTTCTCCTTTGATTTCTGGGTATTTAAGTGTTTGCCTACCTACATAGCAAAATACTCTTGTCCCTTATCCGTTTGCATTGAGAAGAAGCACAACATCTCTTCATCTTCTTAGTTTTCTAAGAAAGAATCTGTGACGAGGTAGCTCTTCTTCCCCAACGTGGCCTGGTATACAGCAGAAGGTGATCATAACTCCTCTCACTTGCTGATTTTGCTTGCCCAAACAGTCCCATACTTATCTCTAGTGAATCTTATAAAAGCTGAGTACTTAAATGGAGACCTGACTGCCATATATTTTCATACTCTCTGCTTCCTATACCAGATTAATTGGGCATATCTTACTACGGCATAAACTTCATGCGGAAAGATACGCGTTATGGTAAGAAGAGTCTCCACTTATACTTCTACTCTTTATAAATAGGGATCATCCCCTGGGTTGATAAAAAAAAAAGCTTTTGAAAAACACTTTTTTCTTGTTGGTAATAATAATAAACAACCGTTTATTTCATAACTGTTTCGTTTGTGTTTGTTTTGAATTTACAAATGTATTCCCATAGTGCTGCTGGTCATTTTTGTATTTCATTTCATTTCTTTTATTATTCATTTGCTTAAATACTTAAATGATTGCCAGTCAATTCCCCTTTTACTCAATTAGAGTTTTAAGCAACATGCAATTACTGATTCGCAATAAAATTTATTATTCAACAAAGAAAAAAGAACGAAAAACGTTTAGAATTCGAGTGGAAAAAAAAAAGAAATACATCTTCAGGGTTTCAGGTTTTTTTCCATGATTTAATCATGTTGCCAGTTAAGTTTTTTGCGCGGTTTGAAGTTAAAACCAAAAAAAAAAAAAGAAGAAGAAAAAAAAAGCAACACACTCCCAAAGGTCTTTTAAACAGGAAACATACTGTGAACTCACTATGTTGTAGATGTTTAAACAATACAGAGAGAGAGAGGGAGAGAGAGATAGAGAGAGAGTACAGAGACGGTAGTGAACATGTCAATATCAATTTAACAACACAGTTGTTGCCAATGCCAAGACAAGCTATTCAATTGAATGCAATTCAATAGAACAGAACAGAATAGAACAGAATACATATAATAAAACAATTGTAATAAAAACATATACTGGCAATAAGAATATAAGAAACAGAAGAAGAAGAAGAAGAAGAAGCGAACAAAAAGGAAATACCATTGAAAAGTTTAAAACAGAAAGAAAAGATGGCAAAAAGTTTTTCTGCAATTGCCATGCTGGTGTATTTTTTCGATATTTTTTTTTTCATTTCTAAGTAATAAAGTATTTATAAGAGTGTTAAATATAAATGTATGTCTGTATATATGTAGTTAAGCATGTGTATGTGTATGGTTAACATATGTCTGATCTTCCGTTTCATTTAAAATACCACATCCGTTATAAAATAAAATACAAAAATAATAAACAGACTGTCTCTTACAAACATGCATATCCGCTAAACATAGAATACACACAGGCACACACACACATATATACACTTACTCTTCTAATGAGTGAGAGCAAAAAAGGAACATACATCTTACAGCATAAAACATAACATTTCATTGCATAGAACAACAATAATAATAAAAGAGCGATACACTTACACAAGTACACCAGCACACACAAAAAAGATTTTGTTTCCCTTGTGATATGACATTATGAGAAAACAACAACAACAAAACAAACATGCATAATCAATCCTTTCTATTTAATTTTTATAGAAAATATTTTTAGACGGCAAAATAATAGAGAGAGCAGAGCCAGAGAAGAGCATCACAATACAAAACCCGTTAAACGTGTTATTCTACATGCTTAAATTGCTTTTAATTGTTTGATTCTCTAAAGACTAGAGAACAAAGAGATTATCCTTGTGTTTTTGTTGCTTCTTTTGTCTTCTCATTTTCCCGTTATGATGATTCATTTTCTTTTATGATTTTATTTAATACAGTTGATCTGTATTAAAAACAAAAGCCAGACATAAATACATTAATAACGGGTTAACCGTTTAGTGGTTAAAAAACTACTGGTCTGGCAAGGCTGTCTTTTTTATCCATTTAGGAATATGAATTGTTTATCAACTGAAAAACACGTATAAATATTCAAAATTCTTACTGCAAAGCTGGTAACTCAACAGAGGATATCATAATCAATCCATCCAGCAAGAAATTGATTGGCAAGAACGTGGGTCAGATATCTTGTAGGAAACGAAATATGAAAAAATATTTCTTCAACGACTTCCGCTCGGGAAAAAAAAATTGCCATGAAAAATTTCCCAAAAATCTGCCGTTCGGAGTCGACTTTAAACTGTAGCTCCTGCCACTCATAGATAAAATTAACACACACAACATAGGTGCTGTGAAAAGCTGGATTTCAATCCTGATTAAAGTGTTCTAATGATCAATTTAGCACGCAGTACGTAGTGCGTTTCAGATACATTATCGCGCAGTATGCCGAAAATATCGATGCTGTTAGACAACGCCAATTCGAACAAAAACGTAAAAGAAATGAACTATTCAGCCAGCTGAATTAAGCTTTTTATTATAAAATTTATTATTTTATTTTGAGATTAAATTACAGTTAGTCTAGTAATAGAAAATTTGTAATAAAAATTGCTGAATTTACACAAATACATATAAAATTAATGTAAAACAGTTTAAATAAGCAAAAGGTAAGGAATGTTACCTATTCAGCTAGCTGAATTAAAGTTTTATTTGTTAAACTTATATTTTAAGTGTTAAGTCATGATGTATTTAATATTTACATTTAAAATTCGTAATAAATGTTACAATTCAGCTAGCTGAATTGACATCGTTTTAATGGAAATTGAATTAGAATCGTATGACTGCTATAAAGGTGGAGAATGTTACTTATTTTATCTGCTGAATTAAGATATTAATTTAATATTAAGTACTTTATTTTAAATCTATAATATACTTATTCCAATAATGCAAAAATTGTTAAAAAAAACTTCTATTCAGCTAGCTGAATTCAATTAATTTTACGAAAAATTGTATGGGAATTGTTTAAATGCTAAAAATGAAATGAAACTTTTCTATTCAGCTAGCTGAATTCCTGCTAAACATAAAAAACTTGTACAATTATTATCCAAATATCAAAAATATGAGAAAAACCAACTATTCAGCAAGCTGAATTAATATATTTCTCTTAAATTAAGAATTTTCATTTAAAATTACAAAGTAATTCTAATGAATATAAACGATTCCTATTAATTTTGTTATCGTATGCTTTTGGTAAAAGAAAATTACTTAGAAAAGTGAGTTCAATTAGCTGAATATACAATTTTCCAACTAATTTTGCTACCATATAAGAAAATTAATATTTTTAACAGCATTTACTTAACATTCAGCTGAATAAATACAATTTCTTTTTAAATCAATACCCATAAGTCAAGAGTTATTTAATACAACATTTAGAAACTTTATTGCTGTTATAAATCATGCTTTTTGTTAAAAGCCAACCACAAATTTTAATATCTTTAGAGGTTCAAAATACTGTAAATGAACTTAAAGGCACTGCTATAAATGTTTATCCCTCCTTTTTTGAGTGCAAAACAAAAGGATTTTGTGGCAAATAAATGTCCTTCGAAATATAAAATACCAACAAAAAAATTGGTATTCCACATAACAAGTCTTTCGATAACTTTTTTATGCCTCTTTAAAGCAGGCCGTATCTGTCAGGTGTATTTCGATGTGTGCCTGTCAGTGATTATCACTGACTTAGCTGGCACTGTTTAAGATGTGAAGCTGAAGTGCTGTTGCGTTTTAAAGGCTGATGTCGTGTTGTATTAGGAACACATAAAATCAGTTGAAATTTTTATCAATATGACAGATGGTTTTGAAAGAAAAGTATTTCTTTTAATGTTTTATGGCTTTTGATTGGGAGAAAAATGGGATTTTTTTAAAGCCATTACGAAAGTAAATACAGTGGGACAAACAGACCTATAATATGGTATTGAAGTTGTAGAGTATAAGGGTACAGAATGTGTTAAGAATGCTTTTAACAACAATTGCTATTCAGCTAGCTGAATAACCATATTTCCGTAAAAATGTAAAAGATATTTACTTAAACATGAGAAATGTTTGCTTATTCTGAATTCAGCTAGCTGAATTAAGTTTTAATGGTTATGATACATAAACTTCAATAATAGCTATTCAGCTTTTGTAAATTCGGAAGCTATTTTCCAGTATTAACTACATAGTATGCTATATTGATTGTAATAATAGCTATTCAGCTAACTGAATTCATATTTTCTTGTACAATTTTCAAGAAAACCTCATTAAATGCAAAAATCTTCAAGAATCTTTAAATTCAGCTAGCTGAATATAAAAAATCCTACTTATTTAGAATTGTCTGTACCAGGCAGTGATATATTGCTCGTATTATATATATTCAGCTAACTGAATTCATTTCTATTTGAATATGTTTTACTATAAACATTTAAAGACAGAAAAAGTTAAATTTTTATTCAATTCAGCTAGCTGAACTTAGTTTTTTTATAAAATTTAGATTCATTTCAGCTTACGATATCAGGTAGCTGTTGATATATGCTATTCAGCTAGCTGAATTCATATTTTGCGTATGAATTTATGGTTAAAGTATGCTTAAATGAATAAACCATTGAACAGCTTTATATTCAGCAAGCTGAATATGGATTTTTCTTATAATAACTAAATCTTTTATTACGACTTAATATTTAGATGACCTAGATAGCAAATTTGTAGTACAAAATATGCCTTTACTTAAGAAATTTTTAGTAAATACATTACATTGTGTGGCCTAATGAAATTTATTCATATTTTCCTTAAAAATGTTTGTATGCCACTGTATTTCTTAAATCTCAAGTAATATTTCTCTTAAGGTAATACAAAACATTGTCTACTCTTAGGTTTTTTTAAGTTACATAGGGAAATCATATTTTTGTGCGCAGTTAAAGGCTTAAAACTAAAGCGTACATTTAGGAGTTAATAATAAAAATCTTACAAAAGCCTAAATGTGTGCTTATAAATGCTCAAAAAGAAAGCAAAACAACATCAAAAGAAATATTTGAAAATTGTTAAAATCCATTACATACTTGACTTCTACAATGCTAAACGTTAACTTAAAAAAATAATTGGTATTTGGGAAGGAGGAACGTTATGATTCTCTCAAGAATTTGTTTTGCATACTTTACGGGATTATGGTTTGGTTTTTGCCATGTCTTTACAACAGAGTTATCGTAATGGTTTTCAACATATTTTACTGGCCTTTTAATACTGTGTGTGTATGCTTTATTACATTCATTTATCCTGGCAAAATTTGCTCTTTCCTTAATATTTCCTTGTTTTTTTTTATTCGAATTTATTTCTGTAATATTTTTGCCTTAATTTGCCTGCAATTGCAGTAGATCATCATTAAATGCTCATTTCGTTTATTGAGTGTATGCGTAATTTGTCATTCGGTCTTAATGGTAAGAGGTCTATTGGAAATATGTTTGCCATGAATCCTTTTGGAAAGGGTAATATTTTTTTTTTACATAATTTTTAGATGGTTGTGCATGAAAGGGCATATCTTTATGGAGCATCTCTTTATTATTTTTTTTATTTTTAAATTTCGCCTCAGGTTTTTATTGTAAACACTTTTTAAAATTGTTTTCTTCTACACATTAAAATTTAAATATTTTCGTTGTATTTTTTCTTGAAAATCATGCTCCATTCAATACTCCCGAGACTATTAGATCTCCCAGTTTCCCCAAAGAAATTGAAGTATAATTTATGGCGTTTTATGTTGATTTTGAAAATAAAAAGCAAAACGCAAAACACCGAAGGTAGAAGGCAGAAGACAAAAAATATGTTTAATTTCTTAAGCCAGAAGCAAAGATTAAGTTGTCAGAAACTCACAAGCCTGTTATTGGCCTTGGATAATCCTAACTTACCTACTTGAACTTATTACAAATAGAATTATAACAGAATCACAACCTAGCTCCTTACACCAGCCATGTTGTGTGTGTGTTAATTCTTTATCATGAGAATCGGAACCTAGAGTTTAAAATCCACTCCGAACTACAGATTTTCTGTGAAACTTTTTATGATAATTCTCCGAGAAAATAAGGATTCACTACAGAAAGCATATGTTTTATATTTGGTTTGTACACAAGGCTTTTTGGAGAGGAGCTTTCTATCGAATTTTAGATTGCAAAAATTCATTTCCATAACGTGCAGCGGTAGCCATACTGTTGTTTCCCTGATTCTTGATACTTCTTGATGATTACGACGCTTAAGTCAGAATTACAATCTAGTTTACCACACCACCCATCCCGTGTGTTTTAATTTTAACCATGCATGGCCAGAAATACAGTTTAACTTGTCGAAAGAAAAATATTTCTAATATTTCGTATTGTTCGAGATTTTTAAGCTGGGGCTTGAACCTACTACCTACAATCTACGGCGACTTATTTTAACTAGCGCTACAATGGCTGAATACTGGGGCAGCAGGCTTTCAATGACGATTTATTATACAGAATTTTCTATAGCTCAGGAGTTTATTTCTCACTCGGTAGCACATTGTGAGAAGCTAGGCCGTAATCTTTACTGAAGCGTTGTAGTGGCCAATTGTGGATGTATGTAGTTACATTAGCAAGCAAAGTTATTTTGTAAACAGCTCAGAGAATCCAGAAATGGTTTTAAAAAATGCTTTTGGATCCCAAAAAAGTCACTATTTGGAGATCTGAAGGTCAAATGAAATTTCTAGGCAATTTTCTGTTTCTCAGTACCGCATTAAAAAGCTTTCAATCGTATATAAATTTGCAAAATTATCGTTATTTTTAATAATTTTTGATATTAAAAAAAAATTTTTCCATCTCCCGTCATCTCCTTCATTCTTTTTTTATTTACATTTCTTGTATTTTTTACAGACAGACAGCAACGTTTTAAAGTTTAATGGAAATTTACCCAAGAGAGATCTTTAATAAGAAAAAATCATAAGATGTAAATATAAAATGGCAGCAACAACAACAACAACAACAGCAACAACAATAATATGCACACAAGCAACATTTTAACATTAACTCCTACGCTTTTACTCTTTAACGCACTACCATTGCCTTCTCTTAATACCTCTCGCTTTCTTCTTCTCTCTGTATGTGTGTGTTTCTTCTCAACTGTTTGAAGCATACAACGTACACAAGTATTGCATTAAGGAAATAAGCAAACGGATGAAATGAAAAGAGAGCAAGAGAGAGAGAGAGAGAGAGAGAGAGTTATATTTATAAATACAATTTTGTTGCATATTTTAAGGCTCCATCATTTCATATACTGTGTAGAAACACCACAATACCAATATTTATTGAATACAACAATATACAGCAGCAGCAGGAGCAGCAGCAACGGCATAAGAGTAAGAGTATATCTGTGTTTGTGTTTAAACAAATTATCGATATATCCTTTGTGCAACTCACACACACACACATATATACACTCAAAGCATATGAAGAGCTGAAAATGATTATTTAATTAATAATTATTTTTAAACTCCTGTATCTGTTCCGGTTTCAGTTCCTGTAGCTGTTGCTTTTGCTTTTGTTTTATTTCCGTTTATTTATTTTAAGAGTTCAAAGGTTATTACGGTTATTTCCTGTGTGTGTGTGTGTATGTGTATGTATGCATGCGTTTATTATTAACAATATCATATTGTGTATTATTTTTATATGCCTTCGCTTATTGAATTTTATGATCGGAAATAAATATTGAATTAAATTTAATTGAATTCAAAATCTTAATGGAAATTAAAAGTAAAAAAATGGGAAATTAATTGTCTATCTACAGCACAAAGGATCACAGGTCATTTGGGAATGAGCAGGCAGAGCAGGCAAGATTGCAAGAAGCGTAGCTTACACGCCATAACATTTGTGTGGCGTAGGAATACCAGGCAAATGTAAAGTCAAATACGGGTTTAAGAGTATTGAGATGTAGATGGAGAATATAAAACGGCATTGAAAATACAAAGAAATCAATTTTTGCTCAATCTATAAACACTGTGGTGAGAAAAACTAATCACCAGCACAAGTAACTGGAATTGGCTCTTTGGCGTTAAAGCATCTTAGAAGTAAATACCAGGGTATATATCAAGTAATAGTCACGGAGATATCCTTAATGATGCCGAAGAGCATCCTGAAATTAGACACGTCTGCAGTACCTTTTATAGATTGAGGGCTGCACTCCAGTTGTCTAGGCTCGCTACTCCAGTACTCTAAATCCATAGTATTTTAATTACAAAAACAATACATGCATAGAAAATAGCTATATTTTTGCGGTAAAGTGATAGACTAGTGTCCACTAGTGTCCATCACTAGTCTGTTAAGTTAGGTAAGGTTAGGTTAGCAGGTAGCTTGCCCTTCACAGCCAACTTCACTCAGTGGCCATATGGTGCATTGTGTTACCCAGTGTGTGTTAAGCGCGCTCTTGTCATGATCCGTTAGTGGTGAATTTTAACCACATGCAACTTCGGCCAGATCCATTAGAGGCATGCCCACCAGCATACCCAGATCTTTAAACGTTCTGTAACCCAAAAACCGATGACATCTGTTCTGAAGTGTAGAGCACTCACATAAAGGGTTCTGTTACCTTCACATCATAGCAGCCTTTGCAATAATTCTGGTGGGGAAGAACGGGCTTGTCGTCGTAATGGCCAATAACGCAGTATGTTGTTAGGATTCCTGTTTGAGTGCGAACCATTACCTTGTCGAACTCAAATAGTTGCATGGTTATCACAAGGCTGTATTGTCTTAACATCGAAGGATCTCCAGTATATCACGTATTGTTTCAGTGACCTTCTTAGTTACTTCGACCTTAGTGAAGTTCAAGTGATGTGGCAATAACTCAAACATAGAGTCGGGGGACTCTCATTGAACGCCATGCTAGAAACGCATGGAAGAAAGTCCATCTAAGCAGTTGCAAATCTGATACGAAATAACGTCATTCCGAAGGTCTTTGCTTTTCTTTTTCTACAACTTGTCGTAGAGATAGACTATGAAATCAAGAGCAGATATCACTCATCTGTTCACGCATTTTGTTGCTTATTAAAGGACATTTGACAACAAACTTTCAACTTTTAGGAAATATGATATGAAATGTAAGGTTAAACACGATATTGAAGGCAAACAGAGATGCAAATTTTTTTAAACGTATATACGATAACTCTAAATGGAGTCCCTTAACACACGGCCTATCTAAACCAACATGAACTATATGGCTTATGTATGTGCATTAATATTACAAAAATACGAATTGAACATAGTTTTCACGCCTAAACAGCACCTTTTTTACAGTTTAAAGGGCAGAAGTAACCAATTTTTTTTTTTTTTCATTAAAAGTTTCCTTAATGTCATGCCACGAAGAACAGAAAATTGTTTCATTAAAAACTATTTTCACCGCAAAAATTCATGAATTCATTAAATCACATTATTTTATGGGTCGAAATAAATACAAGAAAAAATTTACATTTTCCGTAGCATTTTCACTAGACCACAATTTCTGTGGCTGTGTATGTGTGTTTTTAATTTTCCAGAAAGAAAAAAAAAACAACACGGTTTCATATTATTTCTTTATTTTTTCACTCACACAACTGCTGTTGTTGCAGCGGTTGTTACTCACACGTAAAGTGCAAAGAAAAAAAATCTCATAATTTCAAGAAAAAAAAAACCCCCGAAGAAAAAATATTTTACAGCCACCATTACACAACACAAAAACATATACAATCGCAGGACCCCACGCCTTGATAGCTTGTAGGTCACCAAGGCAATAATGTTGTTAAAGAAGAAGCAGCAAAAAAAGTAGGAAAAGTGGTAACAAAACCCATTGAGGCAGCAGTACAAGCAACACCTTCAACCAGTATCATCGCAAAACTCGAGATGCTACATGTGTGTGAGTGAATGTGTGAGTGTCAGTGTGTTTTAGAAGTCTTTTGGGGGGTAAATCAAAGCCTCAGCAACCAACAACCAAATGTTAAGTGCTTAAAAACACTGTTTTTTTTTGTTCTTGTTGTTGTTCTTGTTGTTGTTGAGCGTAATGAAAAAACGAAATAAAAATTTGTTTTCAGCTGCTTACATTTGGGGTAAAGGGTATAATTCTTCTTCTTCTTCTTCTTCTTGTTTATTATCAGTACAAATGTTTTTAAACCAACAGACGACTCTCTTTACCTCTCTCTCTCTCTCACTTTCTTTCACCCACTTAGACTGACATACACATATGTGGGGCTTGAAAAAGAAGAAAAGGATCAAGCAACAGGAAGTGTTGGATTTTAAAATGTCTTCGGTGATAGTCGGGGCCGATCAATTCATAATGGATGGGAACATATCATCACAAAAAACAGCATTACATTGGCATGAAGAGCATGTTGACGTGGACCCACTGGTGTCACAGAAAGTAACTGAACGGAGTAATGCCTTAAATGTATCACCTTCGAACGTTTTTGGTTATAAGCTTCGATAAGCAATACTTTGTGCAGAGTATGCTTTGCTAGCCATCTTCCAATACATCTTCGAAAGCCTTCTTTGCTTGACCTGGCAGGTTTTTGTCTTAAATATTGAAATTAGCACTTCTGGATTGCATAAATCATCTCTCATACATTGAAATCAATGAAACACGTTAGAAGTCACCGAAGACTTATTAGATAAAAGTCCGTGATTCAAATCCCAGCTCAAACCCAACCTCGAAATTCCAAAAAATATCTCCTACGGCGTGCTCCTCTCAGCAGTCTTCTGGCAAAAACTCTGTGAATAAATAAAATCGCAATGAAAAGTTTCTGAAATACGTCATTAGGAGTCGAGGTTAAATTGTAGATCTCGCCGTGCATGAGTGCTGTTAGTAACTAAGTTGTAATTATGACTAAAGGGTTGTAATGACCAGGTGACTCAGTAAGAAATACGTTCTAAACAAACTTCGGTAAGCAATCGTTTGGAAGTGGTGCTCTGCAGTCTCAAATTTGACAGGTAATTGCTCTCCAAGAAACCTTATGAGTAAAAACACAAACCAATTATAAAACTTGCACTTTCTATAGTGAATCCTTTAACACCTAACTTTACACAACCCTATACACTAGCACTTCGAAACTTTTTAAACATTTACACCCTCATTATCCGGTTATGTTGTAAATATTTGTACCTGGTGTATTAATTTATTTTTAAATTATGCTTCACTTGTTGCATAACCAACACCTTCCCACCCGCTTTTACACTATTAGCAACACCACAACACACGGTGTAAATAAATCGTGAGCTAAAAAAGAAATCCACGCTTAAGCGTCAAATACCAACGTTAAATACTTTGCCACCACTGCTATACGCTTTTTACGTGAATCTGTAGCCGTAGCTGTAGTTGTGGCTGTAGCTGTTGCTGTTGCTATCGCTGCCGCTGTTGTTGACTAAATTTTTGCCATTAGAACTTAGAAGATGTGTAACTAGAGATGCTGTGTGTAATGTTTTAAAAGTTGTTGGCGTTATTTTATTGTTGCTGTTGTTATTGTCTTTGTTGTTTTTGTTGTTGGTATTACATTAAAATGCCGCTCATTAATTTGCGTGCCATTTTCTTCTTGCAACAAATTGAAAAGAAGCAAAAAGAAAACGTTGCCAGAAGAAAGACAACAATTGGTGGTTAAGCAGATCGAGCGATGAGGTGGTTGAGTGGTAAGAGATGGATTAACTGAAAACTAAAAAAGATTTAAGTTGCTTGTGGTTGTGAGATGACATTTTCGAGAAAAAAAAAGAAGAAAAAATAAATAAAAATTAAAAAAAAATCATTTTAAAGGTTGTTTCCAATTAAAAAAAATCTAAAGCTACACTCTGGCGCTAATAGTGGTCCTTTAACCTTTAAGCAAGACAGTAGCGCCAGTTTTAGGAAACGTGATCTAGTATAGCATATAGCTACTCCTGTACTCTGGCAGACCAAAAATTAAATAAAGTGGCACAACTCTTACCTTTCTGCAAAATGCTTGACCTGCGTTGCGCGTAATTTATTGTCAATGTGTGTGACTACAACAAGCTGCCCTTGCTGGTGTTTCTGACAGTAGCGTGGAGTTTTATTTTGTGATCCAGCCATTTTTATGGGGGCGGGAATAAAAATCGGGGATGGTATAGAGCATATCTATCGTCTCCATATGATTGCAGTATATTCCAGGATGAGGTGTTTGGGATCATATATAAGCAACGGAGTTAGTCCGGGAACAGATATGGCAGAAGATACGTTAACAAGACATTATGTAAGCTCGAGTTGGGTTTCTGTCTGTAGAAAAATCCTCACAAGGCTTCTGGACAAGTACAACGTGTGATTAGACTTCATGGCATTGTGAAGTGTACGGCAATTAGATTACTGAAGTGCTATCAAGAGAAAGCTTGAAGAGTTAGACGTTACTAGGATTTCTTATGAAATGAATCTCTTTGTTTTTTAACTCCAATGTAATAAAATTTAAGTCTCAGCTTGGACACCATTATGTTGAACTGCGATCCTCATGGATTTCACTTTTAAGCAGAGATAAACAAACATCATCACTTTCAGAACTTTTAAAATAGACTGACATTTTCCTTCAATGGAAAGTAGAGAAAGTTTCTTTAGATTTAGGAGACAATCGATTGGTGTCCAACGGACACTGTATACAACGTATGTTGGAACACATTTGTTGCTCCAATTGTGGCTTTCGTAGGAGTTATCAGGAGGATAAAGTGGAGGGCTCATTCTTCACCTTTGTGAGTGCGCTTTTCAACGAGAGTTTGGACTTGAAGTTGGTATGTGTCTCTTCCATGATCTTTTCTCTCTCAAGGATGTGTCACTGACAATTTCAGTTAAGGGCACCAGCTGGTTCTTATGATGTTAAGAATGCGTCTAAGAACCAGAAGAGACCAAACGCAACCTTGACGTACGCCTATGCTGATTTTATTTATTACGGTCAGCAGCTGCTCATACATAACTCGACATTACGTGTTCAATTGAAAGCGTTTGATAAACCCTCTGAACTTTTCGAGTATGTCTGTCATATGGTTACGTGCTTCAGGGTAACAAAAGCATTTTCAATGCCTATGACGTGATCAATACATGATTTGCGAGCACAACACTCTGGTTGCTCTCTTCTAGGCTCCGAAAGAGGCCTATTTAACGAATTAAAGAAATTTCCAAATTAAAGAAATTTTACCAATTTTTCTAACGAGACTCATTTTGATAATTTTGACAACATCTTCAGACCTTTCTTTTGACTTCTTTGCTTCCAATTTTTTCTTTGACCTTTAACGTTCCAAATGTCGGATATTTTATTCAAATAAATCATGTGCTCATATCGCATATTTAAAATAAAAACATAACATGTACAGTTACACACATGTACACATAATATATAGGAGCCTATAAACTTCTCTCATTTACTCACACTCTTTCTCGTATTAAAAATCATGTTGAAAATTTCAAATGAAAAAATTAAAAAAAAAACACGCTTAAAATACTTAAATTTCACACTCCTTAAGCGGCTATCAATTTACACACAACAAAAGAACAAAAAATGAAAAAATGAACACACACACAAACGCATCACATCTGCAGTAGCTGAGAGGAGATAAGAGGAAATGAGAAAAGAGTAGCGTAGAATTAACAGTAAATCGTATAGCAAATATTTAAGCAGTACAAGTAAAAGTTCATAAAACACGTGTGTGAGTTAAAACCAGGAATAAGAGTAAGTGTACGAGAGAGTGGTATTGTGAAAAGAGAGATGATGAGTGGTAAAGTGTGATAAGTGTGAACAGTTTAAGAACATCTCTTTAACAAAAGTGTTGATTTACATACACATTACACATACACATACATACACAACTACTTACTTGAATTGAATTAATATGAAAATTTTTAATGGTTGCAAACATAATGAAATTTGTTGATATCGTAGGCGCCTTAAAATAGATAACGTTAATATCATTAAGTTTAAAATTCACCCACTAATAGACAATTAACTGTTAAACGCATAAAAATATTTATTTATTTGGTTTCTTTTGGCATTATTTATGAAAACAGGCCTATTTTCCGAACGAAAAGGGCTATTTCTTGTAAACCTTTAGTAAAAAGAATTATTCTAATATGATGAATAGGCTTCCACTCCAAAAAAATATAAAGAATATTAATACTTTCAATAATTATTAAAAAAAATTCCAAGGAACTGTTTTATATTATATTTATGCCTTTATTTATTACATCCATTGTTGGTCTTAACCATTAAAAAAAAAGAAAACTTTAGTTTTTAACACATAATATAAGTTTTATTTAAACTGTAGCAGCTGTGCGCGAAATGCAAATATCCTCTCCCTCTTTGTCTCAGACGCAGTTCCTACTCTTCAGGGAGGATAATTTAATGCAATAATTTTGTTGTCAGAAGAGAAATGCATAGTTTAAGTTCGTGATTTACTAGAGTTAAGAAGTATTATGCCATTATGCTAAATAAGCTCCAACCAACAAGTAAATATTTACTGACAGAAAAATAAAAGAAATATTTTACAAGGAAATTAATTTCTTTTTTTTTCATAAAAAGTTTCTTTTATTCTCCACAAAAATTTTGTAAAACTTAAATTTGTTAAATTTTTTTCAATAAAGGCCTATTTTATTAGCTTGCATTTGATTCTTGTGGAATATAAATGCTTATTTATAGAATTGAAAATTAAATAACCGTTGGAATCGTATATATCCATCACATCGTAAGTAGTCCTTTCAGTATGACGATTATTGCAATCGTAAAGTGGGCAAAGTGCAACCAATTATCTAAAACAAATTAAATTTTACAGTGCAGTGCATAAAAGTTAAAATAAAAAATAAATCATACTTTAGGGCTAATTTTACATTAAAAAATAAACAAGACCTAAACAAATTTCTCTTAACCAAAATTTCAAGTATACTTTTAGGTGGAAAGTACGGTTTTTTACATTGAATCCGCTAACTGACATTTAATATGCTTATTCTGGACATAAACCATTAAATTCCACCACTGGTAATGACGTGCAAGAACAGGGTGATGCCATTTAGTCGATAATTTCTTTCATTTTTTTTTTTCGAATAACGACATATATTCCGACAACACTAGTTGAATTCATTACTCTTCAGATATTTACGCGATTGAGAAAAAGTAGCTTTCACATTCATATTGGATCACATTCCAATATGAATGTGACCCTTACAAACAAACACAGCATTTCCACAACAACGAACATCCACCATCTCAACACCAATCAAACGTAACCCTGCATATCTTTGGAGAAAAAGATTGTTTTAATTGATTTAAAATGTTTACTTATTTCATCGATAAACGAAAATAGAATGTATAGTATTTAAAGAAGTATATGTGCAACGAACGAACACACTAACTTAACCCACTGTGAATACATTATGACCACACTGTTGTAGTCATAATGTTTAACAACACACAGAGTCGCATTTATTAGTAACAATACAAAATTAGTTCTTTTTTCCTCCATATACGATTCTAATCAGAATCCAACCAAGCACACACTTCAAAAACCAACTGTCAAATCAATGGCCCGTGCGTGTGTATAAGAATGGCGAACAGAAAGCGAAATGTCAAAATCATTTTGCTGAAATTCACACACACACACACTTAAACTCGCACAGCATCTATTGGAATATTTTTGCCATAATTTTTGTAAAGCAATTTTTTTACAATAAATTATTAAAATTTTAAATAATTTTCTATTAGTAAAGTGAAATCGTATTGTTAAATTTAAGAAATTTATTTATTAAGTGGATAACTATTGAAATTTTGCGCGTTATTTATGAAATAAAAAAACAGGCGGTGCACCATAAATTGCACACAAGAAAGACAACCGGGTGGTCGGCAAAAAAAAAAAAGGAATAGAAAAGAAGAGAAGGAAAATTCTAAAGCGGAATACGAAAAAATAACCCAAAAGAACAAAAGCGCACCAACCAACCAACCAACACAGTGGAGAGGAAAAGAACAAAAACTAAGAGAACGAAAATAAAATAGAAAAAAAGAAGAGATTTATATGCACATGCAATAATAATTTTATATTTTCAAGGAGTTTTTTTCTAATGATTTTTTTCTTGCACAAATTTCCCTAACAAACCTAGCAAATCACAAAATATTTTCAATCAAAAAGCCGCTGTAGCACTTAAAGTATTCCTTCCAAAAAGGCTTACAAATTATATAAGGAGTTTTTGTTGGTTGTTGGGAAGACCGCCATCGCCACCGCCGCCGGCCTTATTAAGAGTAGTGTTGTGGCTACATTTGACGACAACGACGACGACGACCTCCCACATTGTAAGCGAACGAACATACTTCTTGTTGGGATAATTGCTGAAATATTATTGTTGGTTACCGGCTGTTGTTGCTACTTTGTTGTGCCCTGCCCTCACTATGGACGTGTACGATGTTAGTGATGATTTGATTAAGAAATTAAACGATTGTAAACTGATTGGCATCATATCGGGTAAATTTAATGAACTGAAAGAAAATCACTCGAAAGTGAAATTTGTTGAACATGCCCTGATCGATTTCAAATACATCGAGAAAATTCTATTAAATGTTAAACTGCGCGAGGAGAAGTGCAATAAACGCAGCTCCGAATATCGTATGTTGGGTAATGAACAATTTTCATTGAAAAACAAAAAATATTTTCAGGTGAGTAACATAAATAAATAAATAAAAAATAATTATTATTTCATATTAAATTATATGTATATTTATTGTACATGAAAAGTGGAAACAAATGTTTTCATATTTTTTTTCTATTCTATTTGTTTTTCTTTTTGTCCTCATCTCTCCTCTATATTCTGAATATGATTGAAATTGAACACTTTTTTTTTTAATTTTTTACACAAATCTGTCATAACTTGAAATTTTTTGAAAATGTGTGGTTTTTATTAATAGTTGTCTGTTGTTCTAAATAATTTTTATTGAATGCAAGTTTTTTCGAGTATTTTTTGAATGTGTATTTAATGTTTTAAGTCTTTCAACAAATGGCAAATAAGTTCAAATTTTGGCAGAAGAGAATATGCCCTACATAACCTAACAATTTGAACTAACGTTATATATGTTTGGTAGATCAGGATAATTCTTTTAGCCATTTTACCGTTCTTTTAATCATTAAACTACATAAAGACATAATAAAATTCATGTTGAAAATAAAACAATTACGATTTTTTAATCTTTATTAATGTTAGGAATATTCTTGACTTGATTCCATGCTATGTTAAGACTCAGATTCAGATTACACATCTTATTCATGTCATGCACGGCCGTATTGATCTTCGGTGATCCAAGATTATTTCATTGCATTGTGATTTTCCTATACCGCAACACTGCAATATTATACCTCTCAAAAGAGAGCCCGTATTTTATTATAATTACATTATGTTCTCTTCTTTTATAGGCATTGGAATTGTACAATAAAAGTATTTGTTTTTCCGAACCTGGTTCCGAGAATCTCTCCATTGGTTATGCAAATCGTTCAGCTGTCCTTTTCGAATGGAAACGTTATCGTGAGTGTTTACAAAACATTGAATTGGCACGCAAAGCCAACTATCCCAGCAGATTAATGCACAAATTGGATAAACGTGAGAAAGATTGTCATAAACTATTGGCCAGTCAACCGCCCGACATACAACCTTATGAATTTCAAATGGAATTCGATGCGCATCCACAAGTACCCAATATAGCCGATTGTTTGGAAATGCGTCAAACCGCTGAAGAAGGCCGTTACATATGCTCGAAACGAGATTTGGTTGTGGGCGATTTAATAGCTGTTGAGGAACCTTTTTGTTCTACTTTACTGCCACCTATGCGTTATATACGCTGTGCCACGTGTAAGGAAGAGAAATATTTGACTCTAATACCCTGCGAAAGTTGTTGTTCTGTTATGTTTTGTTCGGAAGAATGTCGTGAAACGGCTGTCAACACTTTCCATAAATACGAATGTCCTGTCATTGATCTTTTACACAGCATGTTCAATAAAATACACGGTATTGCGTTGCGTGTTTGTTTAACCGCTTTGGAACTGTTTCCCACCATTGAAGAGCTTATGGTATTCTGCGATGAGCCCGATAATCAAAATCGTTCAGCTTTTGACCTCGACTATACTAATTTCACACCACGCGAGCATTACAGAGCTATACACGGTCTAGTAACCAATCAACATTTACGCTCTGTATCCGATCTGTTTCAACGTTCGGTTGTTTGTGCCGTTCTCAAGCATTTCATGATCAACTATACACCATTGAAAGACTTTTTGGGTGGAGACGAAGGGCAAAACTTCTTTACCGAGTTATTGTTCAGACATTTACAAACATCACCCTCAAATATGCATGGCATCGATTTGGTGGAACAGGTTAATGAGACTAAAGATGATACCACGCATTCATCGGCAGCTTTTGCCTTTCTGTCGTTGCTTAATCATTCATGTGCCCCCAATACAATGCGTATTTACAAAGGCTGTACAGCCTATTTATTTGTATTTCGTCCAATACCTGCCGGTGGTGTGCTCTATGATAATTATGGGTAAGTTTTTGATTTTGTAACACTCAGAACAAACGAAAATGTATTTGTTTTTATTTGTGTTTATTCTAGACAACATTTTGCCATATTTCCCAAGGCGAAACGCATTGAAACCCTGTCCATGCAATATCGTTTTACTTGCAAATGTGAAGCCTGCCAGAATGATTATCCCACAATTGGTAAACTCCAGCCTAAACTCTTTGTACCGTATGCAAACGATGAAGAGGACATGAAGAGTCTGATAGCCTATGATTTTGATTTCGCATTGAAAAACTATCGCAAATACTGTGAATTCCTAACCAAACATGGTGATGCCTATCCCTGCTTACAGATCAGTCATGTCGAAGAAAGTCTCAAAATGGCTCTGCATATTTTAGTTGATGCAGTGCCTCTAAAAGCCAGAATGAATCAAATTCCTTTATTTTTCGATAGAAGCAAATTGGAGGAGGTCAAGCAAGAAACAGAAAACGAAAGTAATCTTAAAACGGAAATCAAACAAAATCAGGAAGTTAAAAATGAAGTCAAGTCCGAAATCAAAACTGAAGTCAAAACTAATTAAATACACACACACACACAAACAAAAATGAACATGAAAATGAGAACGAACGAATGAACATTAACAACAAAATGCTCTCGATGCCATACGTATGTAGTAAAACGGATTCTTAACAAGCATTCTCCATTGACTGTGCAACAAAATCATTGATTGACTCCCGTTTATTTATTTTGATAGCGATAAAGAAAGATGAAGAAAGGTTTTTGCAAACCCTAAAAACAAATTTTTTTACAAATTAAATGTTTATTTTGTGAATATGCAACAGAAAACTAAGGAACGCAAGAGAACAAAAAACAATGTGGAGCTAAAATTAAGGACATACAAACAACAAACAAACCAACAAAGATTGAAAAATATCAACACGTTTTTTTTTTTTTAATTTGTAGAAAAGAAAACTAAATATATCACTCACTTACAAACAAACCTCAAAATGAGCGCTTTTCAAAGGAAATAATACAACAAACACAAGGTATAAGAATTGTTTTTATTTTTATTTGGTATTCAAATCAAGTTATTCGAATTGAAAAACAACTAAGCAACCAACCAACCAATCATTTCTTCAACACTTTGTAAAAGTGTTTAAACCGCATTCATTGTCTTTTTATTAATAATATATTTTTGTACGACTATTTATTTAAATATTGTAATTATAATATAATAATGCATAAAGTTTCATAGCATCTAAACAAAACAAAAAAAACAAAAAAAAATTCTACGATTTGTCCTTATTAAGCATACAGAATATTAGTTTGTTCATAAGTATTAAAAAAATTTAAGATAGGTATTCAAAAAGATAAGATAAATTGGTGAAAATACAATTTGAAATGAATTCATGCAGTCCTTAGTTTCTATAATTCTCTCGTGCAGTCACTGTTTACAACATCTCAACTCCGCACATAACATCTTACATACTACATAACATAATTGATTGTTACAACCTTTCCGTCATATTACGATCTAGCTTCTCACAGAACCTACAGTTTAAAATCGACAATTTTATTAATTCTTAGAGCTTTTGCCAGAAATCTACTGCTAATAGGAAGTCGCCGAAGAAATATTTTTTTATATTTCGTTTTGTTGAAGATGTCTGACCTGAGTTTTAAATCATAGCTTCAAGCCTAATAAGACTACGATGAGTCGTGTAATACAGTCTTTAGTTTATATAGTTCTCTCGAACTGTCACAGAGGATAATCTGTTGCCGCCAACACCTTTTCATCTCAACACACCTCGCAGAAATTTGACTGTAATCTCTTCAAGATCCTTGTCAGCAGCCTGGCATCAAAATATTCCGTAAGGAAACCAATTGCCAGTATAATGTTAGGCTTATTGGCTATCAGTGTTGTTTGATGGCCATTGCATCCCAGTTAATTAACACCCCGGTCTATCCTTCAAACCTCACTGCATTACCTCCCAGACCTATCACCCGCTGAGCCTCTATGGATAGCAGCTCGAAGGCTTTGAACTAACAACCGTATGTATCATAAACCGATTTAGAACCCAATCTAGCTTTCTTGCTCCTAAAACAATCATTTTAAACATTTTTATTGATTAAATTATTAAACTATAGTCACTTAAAATTTGTTTTTAAATATTTTATATTTTCTTCTTCCATTTATTTTCAAATAAAACTTCTGTTATTTACAGAAGAAAGAAAAATTAAACAAAAACTGCACAAAGGAATTCAAAATCAAAAAGAATATTGCTTTTAATCAATACTACAATAGTTTAATACAAACTAACTAAAATCAACACAATTTCACCCTTATAAATCTATTAAGTTCTTAGTTAATGCCGTCGTCGACACTTGATCCCGGGATTGTGTATAACCGCTAGAAGTTTGTGTAGGACTTGCTGCTGTAACACTGATTTGCTTATTATAAATCGGCTGTAGGCGTACAAATTCTTCACCCTCTTGACTGTTAACCGACATATTATGGCGACTAGTGCTACCATTTTCCGTGCTCACATCAAAATCCTGAAATAAAATATTACATTGCTGGAGATTTTGTTCGAATTTCTTTTGGAACTCTTGCACATTAATTGGTTTGAAATCCTCCGTAACATTTTCATGCATTTTCGTTGATGATGCCTGTGATATATTTAACATTTCCGCCAATTGATTAACGCATTTCGATGATGATGATGATGATGATGTGTTGAAGGCATTTTCATTAATTTGATTCTTTTTTATTTCAGCTATTTCAGCACTTTTTATGTAAATATTATCGCCTATACAGTCTTTAAAATCCTGATAATAAATGGCATCGACATTTTCAAAAAATGTACCATCCAGACCCTGAAAACCAAGTCTTATGAGGAGTGATATTTTCGTATTAAACAATTCCAACCAGGCCTTATTGGTTCGATATATGGCAAGCTGTTCTTCGTCACTGCATGAATTCCAAAAGTCCAATAAAGTATTTTTGCTGAAATCTATTAACATAGAACGCTTCTCATCCGGATGTATATTGCCAATGGCCTGTAGATGACGAAAGGTAATGTCCATTAAATGATATTGTTGTTTAGTTTGGAATAGTTGCCATTTGTAGATCATTGTCATTAAATTCCATAGCTTATCCATGGATATATCGTCTAAACGCATTAAAGAGCAGGTGGCTATATCTTTAAGCATAAATTTACAATGTTCTTCGGTTAATAATTGAGCATTTGGTTGTGTGGAACCCACTATAAGGGAATCTATGAATTTGGGTTCCAATAACACAGCCGTTACATCATGGATAACTGGAAGAAAGATAAAAAGAAATGAAATTGTGAAAAAAAATTCCAAACAGATTTTCAAATAAATTGCTAATCTGTTGCTATTTCTCTTGATTATTATTCAAAATTATTAAGTTAGAGGATATAATAACTGGAGTTAATTAACTTCCATGCACGATTCTACTACAGTTTAACTGTGGTTAACTTTGTGTAACACTATGTCATGCAGGTGCTAGCGCCATTCGATCAACTGTTCAGTTACTGTCCTTAAGCTAAATATCAATTCAGTATTATAAGTTCTTAAGCCTACATGTATATGGGTATTACAAAGTTTATACCTATGAGAAAGAAGCATTTCGGAGTGTGCCGATTTAACCTAACCTAGATAGGAAGAAAAACGTCCCAAACAAACAATCAGAACTACAAGTGAACCACTTACGTTGCAATTTTTGACAGTCTAGTTTAGAATGAGGAATTAGGGAATTCTTGGTATGTCTTGTCGATTCTACTCAATATCGTGTCTGTAATATCTTGGTTGGGTTAGTATTATCGGGAAGTCCACGGTCCAAAATATTTTCAGTCGCATTTATAAAACCCAAAATAATCCGTATTTATATAAATTCCGTTGCTTTCATACAGAGTTTAAAGCCTTAACGATTAAGGTTCATTTTCTTTTGTCTCATACTAAAGATATCTGATTATTCAAGGACCTGCAGTTGAAGGTTATGAACTGAACAACCACAAACCAACAAGGTGGTGCTATGAGTCACACAACACGGCCAATCTTGGCTTTATTGCTTGAAAAATTTTTCAGACAGAAGTATTGTATGTTTTGAGGTGGTGATTACTATTGCATTTTGTACAAAGATAGTCAAGTTACCGCCCGAAATGAAGGAGAAAGAGGTTGAAAATTGTCTCAAACGGATTGACTCCTAATCTGTATTGTCATCCGGAGGCAATTATTTATTGTATTTTGTATATAATGGCCACTATGCCCGAAAAAATTATGAACTCTGTACCGACATTAAATTTTTTTATCAATCCAACACTAAGAGTAAGAGTAGAATCCATTTTTTTTTTCTTTCGAATAGAAAATTTAAATTCAAAGTGAAATTTTTATTTTGAGCCCACTTTTTTGCCTAAACATATGCTCCAGTTTTAGGAATTAATTTTTATATTTTTTTTAATGCAGAATATGTTTATAATTGATATTTTAGATCAATTTTTGTTTTAGAGTACATCAAAAAGTTGTGGAGTAATTGTCAATCTATGCCCACGTACATTTAAATATTATAACCTTAAAAATTAAAGTTTTATACCCTAAATATATGCTTTAACATTTTGAAAAGCCAATATTACACATACAGAATTTAAGTTTTGTTTGTTTTTAAAAATAAATTTAAAATCAATTTCTAACCTAAAAATACAAGGACTTAATATTCCCAAAAAATATGAATGAAAAACCTTACGAATACCAAAAAAGGATTTCATTATGCTTCAATGTCAAATAAACAAAAACAAAATTCGTATTAGAACTATTTAGTTAACATAACAATAACTATAACAACCCATACAATACTCTAATTAGCTCACTCTCCCCAAAATACTAAGTCAATAACTAACACCCTTTGTTATACAATTTTCTTTTCACTTTCTCTACCGGAATATGACACCTTATGGAGGAGTGATTAATAGATTTTCTCTCATTAGCTACCTTGTATAGACTTTTCAAGTGCGATTTGTTGAGCCTTTAAGCGTTGGTCGATTACAAACAACATTTCACAACCCAAATTGACCATAATGAACACATTGGCTCGGGGATTTAATTTATTGCCAAACGAACTCATTTCAATACTTTCACACTTTCTCTCACGCTTAAAAAGAATTTTAGGAAAAACACGTCCGTTGAGTATAATATTTAAAAGCAAACTGTTTCAGCATATTTTGGCCAAGTCTTTTTAGGCTGTGAGTAAAGGAAAAGAAAAATAAACTACCAAGGATATTTAATGTTCTTAGGCAGCAAGAAGTTAGCGTGTCTAATAGTTAGTGTTAGCAAATAGTCGATTTAAATACAAACAATGGCCAGAAATGTTTGTTTTGGTAACATTTTCATATGAAAGTATTGTTTTATTGTTTTTTTTTCAATTCAATTCTGATTTTAACTTCTTTGCGAGATTTTTTTTTTTTCTTAATTCGAATAATCGGTTCCTATATCACAATTTTGTGGAAATAATTTGTTTACCTAACAAACAAACATTCATTCATTCATCTGTACGCATACTACTCCAATATGAAACTATTTATACACCATTTCCAATGTAATTTAGAAAATTTCTTTTCAATTTAAAATTGAATTAAAATCCGACAATTGTAGACATCCGATTTCTTGAATTTTCTTCCCAATTAATTCAACTTTTTTTTCTGTACCCCCATTAATTTCTTTGCTATATTAGTTCCTGTCATTCCTATTGGAACCATAGTGCCATAAAAAATTCTTTCCAAGCGAATTTTTTGTGTCAAGGCAATGTTCTTATTCCGTTTTAGCTTCTAAACAATGCGCAGTATGACATGGACTGGCTGTACTATGACGAATATCTTGTGAATTCAGAAACCCTTGACATTCTGGAATGAATATAAAATACAATGTTCACTGAAACCAGAATATTTTTACATTAATTTCTTAAGATGCAAAAAATATCGATTTACTTACTATTTATACCAATTGTGGACATATTTGATCCGGAGGTACCCTTTGGGAGTCTTGAGGTATATACGAATGGCTCCAAAATCCTGTATAGAGAAGGCTGTGGAGTACTTAAGGAGAGTTTCAATATTAAACTCACGTACAGGCTGTCTAGCCACTACAGTGTTTCCCAGACAGAAGTCTTGGCTGTATTGAAGGCATGTCTATGGACTTGGCATTCGATCAAATGCTTTCTGCAGTAGACGTGAGTGTACAGAAGAGCAATAAACTATATTTCGCTTCATGCATTTCTGGCAGCCTCTTATTCATGCCAATTGGTGCTAACATACAAGACAACGTCATATTGATAGTGATAAGTTCCAAGAGTCTAACATGATAAGGCATTTTACGTCCAGTGGGAACAGGAAAGAAATCAAATATGGTTTTTCAATTATAATAACGAAAAAAAATTCAATCCTGTATAGAAAGATTTGGAAATTGTGTAATTTTTCTTTAGAAAATATGCTTTATTATAACAAATTTGTAATTTGTTGTACCAAAACCAACACACAAACAAGTTTAATAGACTTTATGATTGATGGATGGGTATATAAATGCATGGGCCTGGTTTAAAATTTTGTAAATAAACGAGTAGAGTTTTTATTGTAGATATTATAAGTCTTTCCATAAAATAATAAAATTAAAAAAGAAGTTGAAATTGATAGTTTCTTCTAGTATTAAAAGCAAGCTAGCCTTTGAAGTATACTCTGAAAATTATAATCAATAACTAGCAAGGATCATGGATTTTTCAGAATAAAAGCCAAAGCACAGATTGCACAGTTGCAAATTAGCAAAATGGATACCAATTTTAAATCGAATTTGATAAACAAACTATATTCTGCTAACAAATTATCAGCATAAATTTCTAGTCTAGACAGATAATATGACCCGAAACTAAAAATATACTTAAAAAATCATTTGCCTTTGCAACCTTGATAAAATAATTTAATTTGTTTTATTGAAAACATTTGCTTTGAAGTTATTTGGTTCCCACATTTATTAAAACGGGCATTTTACTTTACAAAATGCAATTGATTTTAAATTATAAGTGATGAGCTAAGTTGAGGTAGTCTGTTAAATAGCTTGTCAGCTAAAATGTTCCATTAAAATATTGATGTATTGGCATAAATGGCATAAGGGAAATTTTCAAAAATATTCTCACGCTATCCAATAAAAAGGAATTTAATAACTATTACAAAATATAATAGAATAAGAAATAATAGAATAGAATAGAATAAAAGGTAATAAAACTACTAGAAATAAAAAACATCTAAGAACTTGTACCTAAAAAACGAACAAATTTGCATTCTTACAATGCAATATTAACCTTTAGCATTCTACCACTCTCACTACATCTATACTAGACTTAGTATATGTTTTATCACTATTAGCTTTTTCATGTTTTAGGCTCATTTGTTTGCATTTTTATTGAAATTATAGTTAAAAGGCCTCTTGCCAATATTGTTTACCAAAAATTTACAAGCATTTTCAGCAGAAGTGTCTGCACGCAATTAAATATTTAAATTGTTTGTTGCGGCATATTTTAAAATTTAAAGAAAAAATTATAATATTTACACCTTATAAGAGAAACGTAGAAGTCAAGTGAAAATATGCACACCTCTACCAAAAAGCCAGAAAAGTTTTATTGAGGATGTCTTACCCTGGCCTAGAATCGTCACCAGGAAAGAGATATAAAATAAATTTTCCACAACTGTTCCTTATCTCTAAGCACAATGCCTCGCTAAAAACATAAAAACAATCCTAATAGACTCCGCAGCCCACCGTAATATTCTAAAACGGGCATACCTAGTCTATATTCCCTTAAAATTCTACAATCTCTCTTATACCGCTTAGAAATAAGCACCACCCTTGTTATTACCTGATCAAACCATCCATTGCCAGTTCATTTACAATATCATTGCTTCGTACGCCACTACTCCAAGTACGGAACCAGGCGCAGTACCTTACCAAAAATCTTGTTGCCCTGCTGTACTTTTAAGGCAGCATAACCAGCCACATTGATATCTACCTTTTCGTCCAGCGCAGCACCGATCAGGGAGCCTGTAGGACAGCTTCACACCATTCCTTCTTTAAACCACAACTTTAGAGTTTTTCTGCATGCTGTTAACGTTGAGATTAACTTGCGGATCGTAGTCTTGTGGGGTGCTTCGGAGTATTTGATTAACAACTCTGTTTTGGAAACCGTCACACTCAAGTATGGGCTAAAGCTGATAGTAATGCGAAAAAAATTTTTCCCAAAAATTTATGTGACAGCTAAGGAGGAATAATTTTTACTTCATGACCACTGTTCTCTTACATTTTAAGGGATAGTTTGTCAAAATTAATTAATATAGTCAGTCAATTAATTATGCACGCAATAAATAATTTTTAGAAGTAATTACGTACTACAGAAATATTTCTCCAACTATTTTGAATTAAATTAGGTTATTAGGCTGTAATAAATTTAATTGTTGATATTCATTCAAACGTATATGAGATAAAGAAACGAAAAATTAATCAATGAACAAAGGAAAATACATTTTAAAATTAAAAAGTTAAGAAACAAAATCATTTTGTGATAACAACATGAAATACTCTAACAAACATCGTAATTTACTTACTAAATACACTAAACAAACTATCATTGTATATAGTAAAAGACCCTCTGCATAACAACACTACTTTAGCTTAATATTCAGCTAAAAATTTTAACTTTACCTTTAACATGTCGTTACTCCACTCTATAGGGCCTTAAAGATAATGAACTCCTTTTATAAAGTGAAACATTTTATTCGCCATTTTCATTACAATAAAAAACGTCCTAGCGACGAAACTAATCCTGCATATTTAAAATGAATTTCTTGCCCGTAAAGCCCTGAAACTTCAAAGCAGCTTCAGCAGCATTTTTAAAATTCTTCAATGGCACTAGCTCATGTACGGGAGCAACAAATTTCTTTTGTTCCATTAATTCACACAATTCCTTAAACATCTCCTGGCGTTCAGGTGATTGAGGATTTTCTTTGGTCCACCGGGTCATCCAAAAGCCACGAAAAGCAATATCCTTAAAAATTAAAGCTGCTGTAGCAGCTACCACAGGTTCACGCGACATGCCACCATAGGTAACCATAACACCCTTGTCGGCTAAATGCCTAGTAACTTCAGTGGCACTTTTACCGCCCACACAGTTAAAGGCCAATTTGGGTTTAGGCAATTTGCCCTCTTTAAATATAGTAGTAGTGCGTATTTCTTCTTCAGTTAGTACCTCGGTGGCACCCAAAGATTTTAAATATGCTTTCAACTGCTCTACTTCGGGTCGTGACCTTACAACGCCAACGGATTTAAAGCCCCAAGCCTTACAGAGTTGGTGTACAGCTTGGCCCACAGCACTATTGGCGCCATTTTGTATAACACAATCGCCAGGATTAAGTTTAACAAAATCTTTGAGCATACGATAGGCTGTGGGTGGATTAACGGTAATAGTAGCTGCTTCAGCCAAACCAATTTTATTCGATACCGGCATTAATTCATCTTCCGTATAGACAGCATGCGATGTCCAAGTGCCTATGCCGGTTACGAAAGGCACAACACGTTGTCCCCTACTTAGTTTCTTAACATTATTGCCTACATCCACTACTTCAGCTACGCATTCATTGCCGGCCACTGCGGGGAATTTTGGTTTTACAGGATATTTGCCTAAATTTTTGAAATAAATGTATAATTTCAATTCATTTTCCATTTTAATGATTCCATATTACCCTGTATGGTATTAATATCGGCTGGATTTATAGGTGCAGCTAGTATTTTAACCAATACTTGATTGTTTTGTGGTTTTGCCAATTTCTCCTCTACCAACTCTAAAACATCAGCCGGTTCACCAAACTGTGTGTACTTTAGACTTCTGGCTAAAACCGACATTGTTCGTGACCATTGTTGTTGCTGTAGGCCTGGGTAAATGCTTATTTGTTTTGTAACTAATTTTAAATGTTTAAATAACATTTTTGAAATTGTTTACACGAATTTGATCTGTTTTTCTTCCTTTTCAAATTATGAAATAATAAAATTCTATACAAAAACAGTTATTTTATCAGCAGCTGACCTTTGTTTATAATATTGTTTTTCCAATGGTTGTGCAGAACCGACCAGTGGGATTAAAATATGCAGAGAAATTTGCAATTAGAATAGTATTGCCAGAATTAATGTTCTCATGAAACTTCTATATGACATAAAAATCTGTTACTTGAATTATTAAATATATTGTAATAATGTATTGTTTTATAACCCGATATCGACGAACTATATTCAGAGGTACAGAATTGCAAGAATTGAGCTGGTATATATACTGTTTCTAGGATACTTTTGTTATTTATTTTCAAAATACTTGGAGACTATCGCTGGGACGAGAATCTACTTCGGGGTGGCATTAAGGTAATAGATTTCCTAATAAGCGCAGCATACTTCAAACTTAGGTGCTTGCAATTACCCAGGCAATCTGTATGAGCCACAAAATAAACAGTGAAGGATTCTGATAAGATTTATTGTGAAAACAAAAGAAATATGATAATTTCATAAGAAAATTATGTTGGCAATGCTAAGACATGTGAACGAAGTCTGGCAATGTTAGAAATATGTTATAGCAATTCAACTGCAGCCAACTTCAGCTCGTTCCTGATTCGGCCATTTCTTTTGGAATTTGCATCTCGTGGAAGGTAGGTGTTCTTGTCAAATGTGAAGAATAAAAAATTAAAACGATCTTAAAAAAATAAATTAAAAATACACGTGATGATATATATACTGGCCTTGCACCATTCTGAAGCTTTCACCAAAAGCATTCAAGTTGTTGATACGGCAGATCTGATTAGAAAAACTTAAAAAATAATTTATTTTGTGTGGTGATAAAGAGATAAATTTATTAATTAAATTTTAATTTTTAGAGCCAAAAACAATTGCACACATACACAATGTCTATTCTCAATGAATTATATTCGCGGATAGACCGATGATGTGACAAGTTATTTAAAAACAAATAACATTAATTGAATTTGTGTTACTAGGTCTATCTTCTCCAACATGGGTGCCTACCGTTATATGCAGGAATTGTACAGGAAGAAGCAAAGTGATGTTATGCGTTACTTGCTTCGCATCCGCGTCTGGCAATACCGTCAATTGACAAAATTGCACCGTTCTCCCAGACCTACTCGTCCCGATAAGGCTCGTCGTTTGGGATTCA
The DNA here is from genome assembly GCA_005959815.1 of Sarcophaga bullata. Lineage (NCBI taxonomy): Eukaryota > Metazoa > Arthropoda > Insecta > Diptera > Sarcophagidae > Sarcophaga > Sarcophaga bullata. Next base: position 245,500 of record QOCX01000113.1, read on the forward strand.
AGGCCAAGCAAGGCTTTGTCATCTACAGAATCCGTGTACGTCGTGGTGGCCGCAAACGTCCAGTACCCAAGGGTTGCACTTATGGCAAACCCAAGAGTCATGGTGTCAACGAATTGAAACCATACCGTGGATTGCAATCCATTGCTGAGGTAAGCATATATTTTAATATAATATACCCTGCCCTTTAGCAACCAACCCATAGGTTACCTTAACCTAACCTTACAATTTAACCAATTGTTTAATGATGCTAACTTTGTATATGTGTTAGAAGACACCATGTTGACTATATTTCCTTCCTTAGATGTCTGATTGCTATTTTGAAAAGTCTAACATGATTTAATACTGTATTGCATAGATTTATTTATAAATATTTTATTTCTATTTTTTATTTATAGGAACGTGTTGGCCGTAGATTGGGAGGTTTACGTGTATTGAACTCCTACTGGGTTGCCCAAGATGCTTCCTACAAATACTTCGAAGTCATTTTGGTTGATACCCACCACAATGCCATCCGTCGTGATCCTAAGATCAACTGGATCTGCAAGCACGTTCACAAACATCGTGAACTTCGTGGTTTGACCTCTGCTGGCAAGAGCTCCCGTGGTATTGGCAAGGGTTACAGATACTCTCAAACCATTGGTGGTTCTCGCCGTGCTGCCTGGAAACGCAAGAACCGTTTGCACATGCACAGAAAACGTTAAGATGTTTAGTATTTTTATACCGTTGACAATGATGAGAATAAGAGTTCTGAATAAAGTTATTTTATAAATACTTGGAAAAAAAAATTGAAATCTTTTTTAATTTGTAGTTGGGGAACTAATTGTGAGAATATTTAGTTGTATGCTTTGGAGACCTGAATGTCATTTGATAGATCATGAAAATTATCCAAGAGTATCTCGATTCGTCGAAATAAAATGGTGGTGGCAGGAATAACTGTATATAAAAACATGGTCTGTATTGACCACAAAATTGCTTCTACGATTGTGGAAATATCTAATAAGGCATTCTGGATACACTCTTACACGAAATAAATGTCGGAATCATATATTAGGGTTCGCTAAGGCCACGGAATGGGTTAGGATGCATACTGAAGAGTTCTAGGGTAATAATTTATGCAAGATAAGGATCAGCCTTGAAACTAATGCCAGTTTAGAGGTCGATGAAATAACCAATAGGCCTTTCTGTTAAAAGTATTGAGGACAAGCTCGATTCTCACCAGTAGCGCATGGGAATGTAAATCAACCTGTAGCGTTGCAAGAGCCATATGATCCAAGCTCAATCCTACAGGAACGAAATTATTTCTGAACTTGGGTGGGAGCGAAATAAGAGAAATTTTTGGATTTAAAAAAAGGAAACATTAAATATTGCTTCTTACTTTTTTCTCCAATATCGAAAAACCCTGTAGTAGCTACATCAGGCAATCTAGCGATAGCTTACATTAAAAATTAGAGAAGACAGTAGATATTATATCGTGTTTCGAAAATAGTTTCAAAATGAAATAACATGATACGCTTTCAAAATTTTATACGGCGAAACACCTTGTTTCAGTAACGTTTAGGTTCTGTAACATGAATGAAAGAGCAAAGCACAAATAATGTTATCCGTGTGAACATGCTTTGCTGTTTTGTTGCTTTTTCTGAAACATGTTTGCGAATCATCCTGTTCACAGACTATATACATGTTTCGTTTTAACTGTTCATGTTTATGTACAATTCAAAGGAATTTTTTATGGTTATTGTTGCACCTTTTGGCTTTTTTAATATGAATAAAAAAAGTAAGTGGCGAGTATTTATTATACGGCTTAGTTTTATTACCATTTTTTTTAATTTAAAGGTGCTAGAAAAACTGCTAGCAAGTGGGATCAGAGCGCAGAGCGTGCTTTGCTCGAAGTATGGTCTGACATGATGCCACGTTTGCGTGGATGCCGCAAAAACAGCCACATACTAATGGAAATGGCTTCTGAGCTAGAAATGCAAGGCTTTAATTATACAGTGGAGGAGTTGAAAACTAAAATGCATAATATGACCACACGATATCGGTAAGTAAATGTTTTATTTTGTATTCATTTTGCTCTTTTTGGTCCTTGAAAATATCCTCGACATTCAAGATCAGGTTATCAAAGTCAAACTTCGTTTTTTTTTACAGAAAAGAAAAAAGTAGAATGGGAACAGGTGGTTCACCAACGGATTGGGATTTTTTCAATGACATGGAAAGTTTATTGGGTCCATTTGAAAGTTCTCACACCGGAGATTTAGTTGCCAATAGTATGAATAGTAAGTAATCGGAATATTAAAATAATGAACTTAAATATGTGAAGAAGATGGCAGAAGCCTCTTCATACAAAATGATTTAGGTCTAGTTCTAGAATGGAAATGTAGGGTGGATATTGAAGGAACTTAAGTGGTGCGATCAAATCATTTCGACTGCAGTCGATAGGCTTCGTAAATAGTATTGACTGGCTAGAGATGAGGTATTCAGCAAGAGACTTACTTATAGAACATTACGCCACCTTGGGGCATAATGGTAATGGGTGGTCTCACTTCTCTGTTTTTCTTTCATTTACCTTCTTTCTTACAAACTAACTCCATTGTACGACCTCCTTTCAACCTTTTTTTGTGGTACTACGCGAACAGAGGAATTGTTCGTATCATTTTCTAACCCAGTATTTTGCATTGATTTTTTTCTTTGCAGATGGTACTTGCCAATTACGCTGTAAGTCTCTGAGGTATAGATTTGCGAAAATAAACGCAGAGAATTGCTCTACCTCTAGCAGTGGTGCTGAAGTAGAACAAAACCAACGGCAATACTACCGACAAATGGAGCGCCTACGCGAGCACATGAAACCACAAGAGTAAGAGAAAATTCTGTATGAAATATTCAGAAATAATGAAAAATTCATTAATTTTCCATACCATTATAGGAGGATAATAAAAAGCGAAAGTTCACAACAATCACTGCTAGAAACAAAATTAGATGAAAGCAATAAAGATGCCCCAAGCAGTGAGCTTTTAGAAGAGGATCGTTCTCAAAGCTTTGAAAGTTTAGGGAAAGTAGGGCTTAAAGAAATTAACTAAATTTTTTGGTTATTAATTTTTCCGTTCTCTATTTTCACAGACTTCAGTTTTAGATGCAGAGCCAATGTTTTTTACTGAACACATACCCACAACAGCAAGTAGACGAAAGAGACCAAAATACCAGGCTGATGATGAAACTTTTATAGAATTTCTAAATAAAATGACAAGAATTCTAGAAACACGATTTTCAGTTCCAGTTGCTTGTAAAAAAGAAATAGGCCCCCATGAAGGCTTTTTTGCTATGGTGCAGGAAATTTTTAATGAAATGCCCAGTGATGTTGTTCGAAATGCAAAATTTGTTTTCATCAATTATTTGCGTGATCAAATGGAAGCAATAAAAGAGAAGTGATTTTTTTTTTCTAACATTTTCCAAAAGATTTGAGCGTTCGCAATGAATTTTTGATGAGGACAACAAATTATAATTGAAACATATGAAATTAATAGGTATGGTAAGATTCACTTTCTATCGCGATATTTAACTTAATTTGCCTTACCATCATATGGGAAGCGAATCCAAATGATAAGTTATTTACTTTTAATGCGCTCTTGTTATTCAACACTGAATTCAAAAACTTTTAAATAAATTGTTTTGAATCGTTGGTTTACGAAAGACAATTCGAAACAATATTATAAAATATTCAACCGCAATAGTCAATGTCAGATATTAAAAAAAAAGTAAAAAAAAAAAAACGAAACAATAAAATTTTAAATAGAAATTGTTTAACTATTCAAATAAAAACCAATAAAAATATTATCTAGAGCCTTTAGCATAATTTTAAAATTGCAAATTATTGAAAATGTTAACGAAGAGCTTTTTTAAAAATTGTAAGACCGGTCATTATCTCTAAACGTTTCATAAAGACGTTATCGTTAAAATTTCGTGCACATGGCGAACCTTTGGATGTTTTAGAAATGGTCGAAGAAGAATTACCCGAACCAGATGATGATCAATGTTTAATTAAGGTTCTTTTGGCACCCATTAATCCTGCCGATATAAATATTATACAAGGTAATCTAATGACATGACATATATGCCAATTAACGTTTAATAATTGATTTATCTTGCTACAGGCCGTTATCCTTTGAAACCTTGCAAAATGCCGGCCACTGGCGGTAATGAATTTGTAGGCGAAGTCCTTAAGAAGGGCGAAAAGGTGGATAAAGTTGTATTGAATGAACATGTGATACCCTATGAATCGGGCATTGGCACTTGGAGTAAATATTTGCTGTTAAATGAGAAACAAATACATCCTGTACCTTTTTCGCTGCCCTTTCCAGAAGCGGCTACCTTAACAGTGAATCCCTGTACGGCATATCGTATGTTAAAGGATTTTATAAAGCTACGACCAGGCGATTGTGTAATACAAAATGGTGCCAACAGTGCAGTGGGTCAGGCCGTACATCAACTGTGTAAACATTATGGTATAAAATCGGTGGGAATTGTACGGGATCGTGAGGATATAGTTCATCTTAAACAGTATTTATTAAGGCTGGGAGCTACTGAGATATTTACGGAGGAGGAGTTGCTTAAGACAAAAGTCTTTGAATCTGGTTGTTTGCCAAAGCCACGTCTGGCTTTGAATTGCATAGGCGGCGACAGTGCCCATAATATAGCCAAACTACTGGAACACAAAGGAATTATGGTTACCTATGGTGGTATGTCACGTAAACCAATATCCATTAATGCGGCTAACATGATTTTCAAACGACATTCATTTCATGGTTTTTGGATAACCGATTGGGTTAAGCGCAATGCCGATAAGCTTGAGCGTCAAGTAATGCTGAGAGACTTAGTGGAACTGAGTAGTAGTAATAATTTTAAAGCTCCCACTCATACAATGATACCTTTTGAAGAGTATAAAAAACATGCAAAGAAAATTATGTCTTTCGGGCACAAGAGCAATCAGAAGTTTATATTTGATATGACGCAGAAATGAGGGTTCAATATGTGCGTATACGCAAAAGCACACAATTTATTTGTAAAATTTCTTTTAAGTGTTGTTTTCGTTAATTATTATACTTTTCTTTTTTTTTTTTTTTTGTTTAAATAAAAACTAAAATTCACATTAATTATAGAATTAAATTACAAATATGCGAGGGTAATCGTATGATTATTAAACGAATGTTTTGAAGAGTAGAAATACGAATGATTTTTGAAATCAATTTCATATTCATGACAGAAGTTTTAAAAGAACTAAAGCACACATCATAGGCTTTAACTTTTTTTAAATAATTTTTTTGATAAAAGATCGATTCCCCTCACATAAGTGCTTACAATGGCATTAAAAAAGAGAACTTAAATATTTTTCTCAAAATAATAAGATTTAGAATGAATAGAAATTATTAACTTACTAAACTAAACTACTACTATTTATTCTTAGTATTTTCCATTTCTTATAGAAAACAATATAAAAGTTTAAAGAAAATCAATTCGCTATAAAGGGCAATAAAATGAAGAAATGATGAGATCATGATTACTTAACGACTAGGGCAATATAATAAAGAGATGATGAGATCATGAATACTTCTACCAAAGTATAGAATTAAAAAAGTCAATTCAATAGAAAATAAACAACATTTTCGAGTAAATTTACTTACTAAATTATATAATGATATATAAAATACCATAAGATAGGAAATATTGTAAAGAATTTAAATTAAACGTGATGTAATTCCTTAAAAATACAAAATTAAAGTCAAGAGTAGATATTTTCTACCTATTTGAAAAAGAAAGAAAATCTAAACAAAAACGAATAAAGGGACTTAGTAACCCAAATTCCAAGAAGAAACTTATACATGATAAAGAGGAAAATAATTTAGTATTAAAAAAATAGAAATCAAAAAGTCAATTCAATAGAAAATTAACAAAATTTTCAACTACAAGTCACTACTATAATAGTAGACAATATGTAATACAAGAAATACCATAAGATATGAAATATTCTCAATGATTTAAATTAAATATGATAAAATTCCTTACAAATATAGTTAAAGTTTAAGTATAAGAGCTTTTCTTACATTCAAACCTTTTGATAAAATTGTGGTGTATCATAAATATTACGTTTTTTGAAAATAGATCTCGAAGGAGTGGCTATCAAATATATAAAAATAAAATATTTACAATAATTAAACTCACATATTAAATTTCCTACTTACCATAGAAAGTTAAAACACTTTCTTTAGGTTTGTTATTATTGTGGCATGGGGTTGTTGGTGTTAACGTTTCGGCATTTTCATCATTTTCTTCATTTTCTTTCTCCTCTTCCAACATTAGAAACTGGGCCCAATAGTCGAAGGGTATTTTCAATAAATTCAACATAACATTATATTGTATATATACTTCAGTACATATGGCATGTTTATCAGGATCAGGCGATGAATAGCCAACTATTGTAGGGCAAAATACAGTGGCTATATTATTCATAGACATTTTTACTTCATCGCATTCGGCTATACGTTGAAAATGTAAAATTAGAAAAGCTAAGGTATCGCGATTTGCTTGAGGCAATTTATCAATAGCTTTGTATAAATGTTTACGCATATCCTCTTCAAAGGGATTTTGTACAGCATTAGAGAAATCTTTCCACAGATAAGTGGGAATTAAAGGTTCACGTAAAGAACGCAAGAAATCCTTGACACAACCACATAGAACATGAATATCAATATTGGCTAAGTTAGGCACAGATTTTCCACGTAGAAAACGTTCTTTTAAAGCTTTAACTTCACGTTCAGAGCCCGAAACGCGATAAAGGCCTTCCTCGTTAAGGCCTCTAGACTCTATTTCATTTACACAGTAAACTACCAGCGGTGGTATGAAAGGAGCCACCGTGGGTGCATAATCTGTTAGGCAACCCAAAACCCCTTTAGAAACCGGTGTGCCTGTAGTAGGCATACACATGACCGTAACTTCAGCACTACAGTCGATATGGCAACGCACAGGACAGTCACGACAACGCAAACCAACGGAACCAAAACGTATCCTAAAATGATTATCGTTTTTAATTCATGTATAAAACCATAAGTATTACCTTAACTTACTTCTTCTGACATTGTATGCAAGTTTCAGCTTTTAAAAAGGTTTTATTGGCAAAATTATGGGGACGTTTTAAAGTGCCTGCAAACATCATTTGCTGATTTGACATAGGCGAATCTTTATGTTTATTAGCTGGCATCCTGGGAGTAACTGTTGTATGTTTAAATGTTGTCTTAGGAGTTGAGGGAGGCTCTTGCACCCTCCATTGTTGTTCATCTAGCTCATCCTCTTGATGTACTCTTACAGGCACTGCTTCTATAGTAGATTCTGCTCTTATGGCGCCATTAACATCCTGGGGTATGGTTACTGTAGTGGTGGCGCAAATACAATTGAAATCTAAATTATTGGCGTTGAAGTGTTCTTTTTGCTTATCTAAACCACTACGTCTCAGCGAATGTTTTGTAACGGAAGCAACACCCATTGAACTCTCATTTAAACGAGTTCGCTTACAATTTGGTACTGGCGGACTGTTGGAGACAGTTTGTTGTTGCTTGTAACAAGTACGGTTGTCATGATTAACATCTAACAAATCATCTTCCGATTGTGTAATAGAGAAATTCGATAGAAAACTGCCCGTGGAATTAATATCATTACCATACTTTTCCTCTAAATGAGGATTACGCGATTTACGCTTCCTGGGTATTGAGTGTAAAAAGGCCAATTTGTCCTTGGTTTCCCTATTCAAATTATTTTCATATTGTAAAAGATCGGATATAGCGAGAATTTTCTTTTCCATTTGATCACGCTCATATTCGGCATCACGACGGGCCTTGGTTTCCATTTCAAGCAAACGACGTGCATGGAACAGTTTATTCTCCAAATCGGCCATGGATTGCAATGAGGCATCCAATTCTCTTTGTATGCGCTGAGCCTCACGGGCTCGCGCTAAACATTCTAACTGTAATTTCTCTTGCAGCTGCAAAATTTTTAAAAATTCATCCTCGGCAGCGCCATCTACCAAAACCTGGACACAGCGTGTCAAATCATCGAAAGTGGGCAAAGTTGATAAAGTGCTGGTCATTTCTCTTGCTAAATAACACGATCTGGTTAATTAATATCACTTAAACCATAAAACATTTAATTTAAATTTAACCATAAAACATTTAAATTAAAATTAAATTTAAATTGATTTTACTTTTTAGTAATTATTTATAATCATTTTCAACGTCGAATCAAAAATGCACGATCCAATCCTGGTTTTTTAAAACGCCATTTAAACAAAACAAGACGAGGGAAAATTTGGCAGCTGTGTTTCTTTTGTTTATGAATGAAAATAAAACAGGGTTGTGTTAGGCTCGAAAATATAAAACAGGACCGTTTGATTAATTTAGTACAGATATATGCAGAGTTGTATTGATTGGTACATTAAAGTCACCTTTACTGCCATTTCAAACCAAGTTTTCTTAGTTTTTTGTTGGGGAACCAATAATTCAAACTTTGGAAAACGAAACCCGATAGATGAGTTCTTTACAAAAATTTAAAGAAAGAAATAACATAGGGTACTAAGAAAAAATTTATTTACGATAAAGAGAAATATAATGGCTGAAGTATTAAAAAATAGAAATGAAAAGGAGTCAAATTAATGGAAAATAAAAGAAATATTTAAATTAATGTCCTTCAAATGTTAAATTATAGTAATAAACAATCAATATATACTATATAAAATACCATACGATACTAAATATTGTAAACGATTTAAGTTAAATATGATATAAATTTCTTAAAAATAAAGTTTAATAGTGTTTATAAGTTTAAATTTTTTGATAAGGTGGTGGGGTATCATAAAAATTACGTTTTTTTAAAGTGGATTTCAAAGGGGTTGCTGAAACAGGAAAGAGAAACCATTATCATTATTAAAAATATATACCGGAATATAAAACATATTCCGAATTTCCTTACCGTATAAAGAATAAATGTTTTCTTTATTATTACGAGATGGTGTTCTTGTCAACGTCGCAATATTATCATTATTTTCTTTGTCCTCTGCCAATGAAACAAACTGGGACCAGTAATCGAAAGGTATTTTTAATAAATTGAGCATCACCATGTACTGGGTATAAACCTCAGTACATATGGCATGTTGATCTGGATCTGGAGATGAATAGCCAACTATTGTAGGGCAAAATACACGTGATATGTTCTCCACAGTCATCTTAACTTCACGGCACTCAGCGATGCGTTGGAAATGTAAAATTAGAAAGGCTAAGGTGTCACGATTTGCTTGTGGCAATTTATGAATAGCTTTATATAAATCTTTACGTATATCCTCTTCAGAGGGGTTCTGTACGGCATTACAGAAATCTTTCCACAGGTTAGTGGGAATTAAGGGTTCACGTAGAGAACGTAAGAAATCCTTAATGCAACCACATAAAACGTGAACATCAATATTAGCCAAATTGGGTGGAGATTTTCCACGTAAGAAACGCTCTTTTAAAGCCTTAACTTCACGTTCAGTGCCTGAAATGCGATAAAGGCCTTCTTCGTTAAGACCTCTAGACTCTATTTCATTTACACAATGGACAATAAGTGCTGGTATTAAAGGAGCTACCGAGGGAGCATAATCTGTTAGATAACCCAAAACACCTTTGAAAACTGGTGTACCCATTGTAGGCATACACATAACGGTAAGTAAAGGACGACAATCGACATGACAGCGCACGGGACAGTCACGGCAACGTAAGCCAATTGAACCAAAACGTATCCTATATATATTATCATGCTTATTAGAGTTTAAATACTAATATTTCTTCAACTTACCTTTTTTGGCATTGTACACATGTTTCTGCTTTAATAAAGGTTTTGCTACTAAAATTATGTGGACGTTTTAAAGTGCCTGTGGACATCATATGATGGTTTAACATGGGTGAATCTGTTTGCAGATTAGCTGGCGTCTTAGGGGTGGCTATATTGTGTTTAAATGTTGCCTTATGAGGTGTAGATAAGGGCTCAGTCTCCATACTTTCTACTTCATCTGGCACATCCTCTTGATGTACAATTACGGGCACAGTTTCTATTGTCGATTCTGCTCTTATGGCACCTTCACCGTTTTGGGGTATGGTTACCGTAGTAGTAGCACATATACGTTCGAAGTCCGCATTATCATTTGTTTGTGGTTTTTGTATACCCCTACCGCTACGCCTAAGCGAACGTCTCGGAGCACCCGCAGATGTATTACTTAAACGGCTTCGCTTACGAATTGGATTTGTCGGATTGTTGGCAACAGAAGTCTTATTCTTGTACAAAGTACGTCTAGATCGATTAACATCTAGGAAATCATCTTCCGATTGGGTAATAGATAAATCCGATAGAAAACTGCCTGTGGAATTAATATCATTACCATACTTTTCCTCTAGATGAGTATTAAGCGATTTTCGCTTTCTGGGTAAAGTGTGCAAAAAGGCCAGTTTGTCTTTGGTCTCATTTTTTAAATTATTCTCATGTTGCAACAAATCGGCTACTGCCAAAATTTTCTTTTCCATTTGATCGCGTTGGTGTTCGGCCTCACGGCGAGCCTTCGATTCCATTTCGAGCAAACGGCGAGCATGAAACAGTTTAGTTTCCAAATCGGCCATGGATTGCAAAGAAGCATCCAATTCACTTTGTATACGCTGGGCCTCTTGAACTCGTGCTAAACACTCCAATTGCATTTTTTCTTGCAATTGTAATATTTTCAAAAATTCTTCTTCAGCCGTGCCATCTGTCAAAACCTGGACACAGCGTCTCAAATCATCGAAGGTAGCCAAAGTTGATAAGCTGCTCATTTTTTATTGGAAAATAATACGACGTTAACTCTTAACACTTAAACTATCAAAATATATATATAAACTTTCTCTTTTGAACAGATTTTTGGCTTCAATAATTAGTTTTAGGGACTATGCTTACAGAATGAGTATTTGCGCGTGTGATGTAGTTATTTTAAAAATGCCGTTTGAAATAAGAATAAAGAAATTTTGGCAGCTGCTTTGTTTTTGTTTTCAAATTACATAGAACAAGGTTGTATTTGCAGAACAGGGTGATCATTCTTTAATTTTATTAAATTCTGAGTTGTATCGGTTGGGCGTTTAATATTTTGTATATCATATATAATATTTTATGGGTGAGGTGGTGGATGGGGCTATAATAACCATAAACTTTATCATTGTTTTTGTAAAAGAGAGCAGGTATTTAATGATCAGTATTTAGTGGAATTGTTAAAAAAAATTTTCAGCAAAACATTCGTTCTCCAGTGTTCGTGGCGTGAGTGTTTAGTTTCTTTTTATATATTATAGGCTTAAAATCTGTGTTTGTTAAGTAATCAAGAGCATTTGATTAATTTTAATTATTTGTTTTTATTTTATTAGAAGTATTTTATAGAAATATGGCTCAAATTGCTAAAATCTTTGCCGGTCGTGCCCAAAATATTTTACAGGCTGCTGCTAAACAACCACAATTGGCTCCACGTTTCTACTGTGCTGCTGGTAAGTATATAATGATTGATTTTTTTTATTGTGATATTGAATTGGATTTTTTTTTTGCCTACAACCAACAAGTTATTATGCCGGTAACCCTATTGTACTTTGCGAAACAGATTTTTAATAATTGAAATGCAATTTTAAACTCAATTTGTTTTAAGGAGTGACTTCTCAATTAAAAATAGAACAGACGACCGGCTTAACATTATTGTTGTTGCTTTGTAGAAATTTATACTAGATAGGCTTTAGGGCAAGTATTTCTTTGTTGTATATTACGTAACATTAATAATAGATAGAAAAATATTCTTATAAGTTCTGTGTTATCTTTTTTCATTATTGCATATTATTAATTAATTAAAAAAAAATATGGTAGTGTGATATAAAAAGACCTTTATTAAGCACTACAATCATTATGATCATAATTAATAATTATGCTTGTCATTGATTTAATTAACTATGCATTGGTATTGGGAGACAAAGAAAGTATTAAAAACAAACATTGAACTCTGCATTGGCAGCACTTTTTTAAATGAAGAGGATATAATGCCAGATGTATTGTTAGAAAAGGACTAATTATTACAAATGGGACCTTTTATATAACATTTTAATAATACAGTTTAAAATTTACTTGTTAATGATAATAAAATTTAGTAGAAAATTAAACCGATCTATTAAAAAAACTTCCAGGTTTGCATTTTATAAGAGATCTTTTGCCAAATTTTATTAAATTCTTTAGACTCCTAAAATTGAACTTAGAAGTAATGTTATCAATTTTCCATCTTTTCTAGCCACCAACTTCCAATTCATCAAGACCGAATTGGCTGGTGAAAAGAAAAATGTTGCCGTCATCACATTGAACCGCCCCAAGGCCTTGAATGCTTTGTGCAATGGTTTGTTCACTGAACTCAATGCCTCTTTGGATAAATATGAAAAAGATGACAGCATTGCTGCCATTGTTATTACTGGCAGCGAGAAGGCTTTCGCCGCTGGTGCCGATATCAAAGAAATGCAACCCAACACCTATGAAAACTGCATTATGGGCAATTTCTTGAGCGATTGGACTCGCGTTGCTAAATGCCAAAAACCCATTATTGCCGCTGTTAACGGTTATGCTTTGGGAGGTGGCTGTGAATTGGCCATGATGTGTGACATCATCTATGCCGGCGAGAAGGCCAAATTTGGTCAACCCGAAATTGCTTTAGGTACCATTCCCGGTGCTGGTGGCACTCAACGTTTGACTCGCGTTGTTGGCAAATCCAAGGCCATGGAAATGTGCTTGACCGGCAACATGATCAATGCTGCTGAAGCTGAAAAGATGGGTTTGGTTAGCAAAGTTGTGCCCGCCGATCAATTGGTAGGCGAAGCTGTTAAATTGGGCGAAAAAATTGGTACACACTCTCAATTGATTGTGCAATTGTGCAAAGAAGCTGTAAACACTGCTTATGAAACCACTTTGCAAGAAGGTTTGAAATACGAAAGAAGAACTTTCCACGCCACTTTCGCTACCGTAAGTTATTTCACTTATTTTGGATTCTTAGCATATGATCTTAATATAAATTTATTTATATTTTCAGAATGACCGCAAGGAGGGTATGACTGCTTTTGTTGAAAAGCGTCCCGCCAAATTCAACAACAACTAAATTGTATAAGTTCATCGATATCAATTTAAAGTTAAACAATGATTATGTTTTAGTTTTGTTCTATTACTCTGTTTATTTCATTACCAGCAATGCATTTATGAATATTATTGTGAAAACCGAGTTTTCCTTTTTTTAAAATTCTTTATTTTTTTAATAAAATTTAAGCATAAAATTGTAAAGAATTGTGTATATAATTGTCTTTTTATTGGTTTGGTTCATATTTCTGATGGTCGTTTCTTATTTCCTTTTGATGGAGATTTTTCAACGTAACCTAACATAAATCAATAATATTTGAGTAATTGAATGTTTTCCATACAAATTTTTAATCGTCTAAAATAGCTGGTTAAATTCTTTTAAAATTCTTCGAGAATTTAAATTTGAGTTAGTATTTTAAATTATCCTTTATTTCCGTTACTTGTTTAAGCTTCTTCTAAAGCTTTTCCTTGTTTATATACAGAATTATTAAGAATAAGCTTTTTTAAGCTTTTTCCTAACGCAACATCTGTTTTCCTTAAACCGTTTGAGGGAAAAAATTGCAAACTCAGTTAATTTGAGTTTTGTTGTGATAACAAGAGCGCTTTAGCAACGCGTATGTTAAATAAAAATTTATAATAAAATTATTAAATAATAAATAAAAGAAAACTATAATAAATAGAAAGAAGTTAATAAATAAAGTATATGTTTAACTATTTTAATTAAAAAATCTCTAGAAAAAGGAAAACAAAACAACAAAACGTAACGCCATCCTGTAAACATACATTTCTAGAGAAAAATCTATGAAAATAAAATAAAAATAATACTCATGAGAAATACAGTTACATATAAATATACACACAGACATTTGTTGTTGATGTTTTTTTTAATAGCAGAACTGTTTAGAGAGTAAAGTATAAACACACTGTGATTGAAGAAAAACGTAAAAAAAGGAGAAAAGTAAAGGCCTTTCACTATACCCATAACAAATAAGAGCAACGCCATAAGACATAAAGCAAAGGACTAGAGAACAGTATTACCACATAGAGAGAGAGAGAGAGAGAGGAGAGAGAGCGAAAAGAAAAACGGTTTGAGAAAAAACGTAACATAGAGAAAAAGATTTCACAAAAGATTATTTTATTGTTTAAAATATTACAAAAAATAAAAATATTTAATATAAAATTTGCAAAAGAAAAAATATATAAAAATCAAGTATTTTGTAAACAAAAATAAAAAATTTGTGCAGAATAAAACTAAAAATTAAGGTTAAAAATCAATATAAAAAAAAACTTGAAGCATATAGAAAAACAAAGAAACGCTGGGATTTTTGTATAAACTTAGTGAAAAGAAATTTATTTTTAAAGAAAGTTAACGAGAAAACAGAAAGAAAAAACAACAAAATGGAAATGTTAAATCAAATATTAAATATGAATGCTGGCGGAGCTTATGGTGGTGGCAAGGCAGGTGGCGCCTTTGATCCCCTTGCTTTTGCCATGAAACCACAAGTAGTGATACGAGCCTTGTGTTGGGTAAGTTTTTAAGGTCATTTCAAACTTATACACCCATACATAAATTTATATATACGCACATATCCATACAGACATAAGCACTAACATTCTTCTTTTGCCTTTACATTATTAATATAAAGCAAATACTGTGTTTTGTTTTTTTTTTTACTAAATATTTGTTTTTGTTTTTAATGCCGTTTCCATTAATTTTTTTTTACACATCATTTACACATTTACACATTTATCTTACGTTTAACCCTTAATTGTTTAATTAAGAATCACTATATGCTCGTATAACATGTCAATTTTCGCTACTACTGTTGTTGTTCTTATTATATTTACATTATTGTGCTTCTTCTTATTAATTTCTCTTTAAAAAAAACGGAGAGTTTTTTGCTGTAAACTTGACACCTTGTTTTATACAATGGCCTACAAATTCAAAAAACACATACAATCTCGCTTACATATACACATACATATATAAAAATATTATTATTTTTTTGTGTCTATTTACGCATACACATTCATAAATATTTACAATGTGTACATGTATGTATTCATCAATGTAACAAGAAAGAAATCATAGACATTTATTTGTATTGATTTTATTCATTTATTTCGATCGTTTTTTTACCGTTTTTTTGTGTTGAACGTCATTTTTTAATGTGATTTTTTCTAGGAATTTTTTTGTTATTATTTTTGTCTCTTTTTCTTTTTGTTCCTCTTCAAGGCCTATCTATAGTGGCTGCATAGTATAGTTAGCACTCGTAACATTGCATAGTTGTTTCAATACGACATCGTTTTCATATGTTTAATGGATGTTGTTTTTCATAGGAAATCTATTGTTTTTCTTTTAATTTTGATTGCATACCAATTAAAATGTTCGTTTATTTTAATTGTTAAATTGAAATCAATCAGTTGCACTTAGAGAAATTAAAAAAAAAGAAGAAAAACGGAATTTTCGAAAATTTTCAACAATTCTATGGCGTTTCAAGAATAAAATTGTCTTTTGGTTTAAGTTTAGTATTAAAGCAAGTGTATGCAATTTCGACAGGGGTTTTAAAGTTTAGTCTTTGATCTCGGTTTCATTGATTATGATCTGCTTCTATTCTGCCCATAATTTGTCTTTATCTCTGTATTTCCCGATGTTATTGAAAGTAAATATTCCATGTCGTTTAAATTATCGTCAGTTGGTTGATAGCCTACTTCTTTGCAGGTTGTGAGTAAGTGCATGATAACAAACTTCTTTTTATGGTTTCTTTGTGGTTTACGTTTGCCCGATCCACTAAACTTTTCTTCTACATTTCTATATCTTAGTAACTCCCATGGCAACCATTATCTGAAGTTAGGTTAGGTTAGGTTCAAAAAATAGCTGCCTCAATTGGCACAGTATAGTTGGTCTTATAAGATTCCACTGTAACACAGATATTACCTATTCCGTAATATCGCGGGGATCTTATGATGGTGTAATGGTTTTTTAAATTTCTTTTGGCGATATATGTTTTTCGCTAAATTTTGGAGGGGCTAGAATTATTCTTCTTAGGCTCCCAAGTATTGGACAATGACACAAAAGATGTTCTGGGATAATCCAAAGTAATTTGTTGGTGATCATGTGTGGCTTGTATATTCTAAGAATTCTTTCGAGCCATCGGTTTACAAAAATCCTCAGTTCACTTTCCATAACGCTTTAGACAAACCAAGCTTTACAATCGCAAAAGTGCACGAAGAGAACACAGGCTTTGAATATACATATGTAGGTAGCATCGTTACTCTCCATATCACTTGCAATTTCAACCTGTGCTACAATAACTTGGATGCGAGGAATATTGAGAGGCTCTCTCGATTTGGTATTGGTCACTTACTTAATAAATTGGTCATTGCAGCCCTTTAGTTAGGAATACAACTAAGCTTCCATGTTATGGGTGATTCCCTTTCCGTGCGGGTCACGAGATATTCCGTTTTTAGCAAATCGAACTTTATCTGTCATCTGGGAGGCGCAAATTGCAAAAAAAGAACTACGTACTCCCATAAATAGTTTTTCTATTTTTATTTCATATTTTAAAATACAATCCTATTATATAAAGACGACCGACCCACTGGTTATTATTTTATTCGAAAAGGATTTCCAACACAACCAGCACCACCAGCACTAATAGCAGCAGCGGCAGCAGTTGGAAACAAATCACCACCACCACACAGTGGGTACAATTTGATTCCATTTGGTTTATAATTAGTTGGCATTAAGGTTAATTAAGGTTAAGCATGTGTTTTTCTTATTATTATGGTTGTTGTTGTCGTTGCTCTTGTTATTATTATTATTATTATTGCTTGTATACACATGTTATTGCTGGCTGTTGTATTTCCCTTAAGCGTATTAAGTTTACCCTCAGGACGTATGATTGTTATTTTCTTTTGTGTAGGATTTAAAAAAATAAAACAAAATTACTCATACGTACGGATGGAAATACTTGTTTAATGGGCCAGTTAACATGGTTTCAGAGTGAGAGTGCACTTTAAATTTTTTATTTTAAAAAATTTTGAACTGAAAAGTTTAAAGTTCAAGAAAATGAAGAACAAAAAATATATAAGAAAACGTGTCTTTAAATTTTCTTTAATGATTTGAACGATTTGAATGCTACTTAGCTTGATGAAAGAGAAGTGAATACTGGTTAGTAACCAATACAATCAAGCGTCATATGGAGGATATTCTGATGCAATGCTATCAGCAACTGAAGGGAACGAATTTAAATGAAGAAAACGGAATTGAATCGGTCATACCACGGGGAGCATTCAGACATGGCGTTCATAGTTATCACACATTTTTTAAGTATGATTATGACGTGTTTCGCACGTGGACTTGCACCTCCATCCATGTAAAGTCCTCAATCAACGACGAAAGCTGACTTATGCTTCACAAACCTGTAATGTGCTGATTGTATGCTAGACCAACAAGCTTTCAATGTTGATTTTGTGAACAAAATTTTCTCTCAAGAAACAAAATGACGTGCAAATGGCTTTTGGGAAGTCAGAAGTGATTGCAGAAAAACCAATACATCAGGAATTATAGTCTGTTGGTGTCATTGGGTTGTGATTTTTCAAAAATGACTCTTTAACAATTGTCAAGGTCCATTCAGAGCGCTGTAGCCATATGGTAACCGGGTTATTTAGCCTTGTATTAGAGATTGAGAACACGATGGCACCCTTGGATTATGCAAATTGGATGGATTGTAGAAGAAGTTTGAATATATCTTCGCTCTGATGTGGAAGTCTATAACTCTAAATCATTTGTCGTATAAATACCAATAGTTTGGACAATTTAAGTGCTTTTCTTTGACTTTAGAAGGAAAATTTTTACTTTAGAAAAGTAAGTTCAAATGCCAACAACAATGGATTAGAACTCCTAAAAAGCATTTGGCTTCTGGCTTTTTTAAAGACTTTGATTAAAAGCTTGTCTTAAATATTCTCCGTTCGCTCTCTTCTGCTTTTAATACATCGTAAAATACAGATAAAATTGGAAACGTTAAGAGGTAAAAATAAAGCAGTCAACATTTGTATGCAGAGAAAAGAAAAAAAAAGAAATAGGACGTGATGTAGGACAAATGCTTACACGCGTATACGTACTATTAAAGCTGTTAAATGGACATAAAATAACGGAAAAAAAGAACATCGTAAAAATACAAACAAAAAAATATGCTTTTAGCCAAAAATATCTAAATAGAGAGGGCGGGAGGCAGAGTGAAAGGTAATGCTTTCTTAACTGTCTATCCAAAAAGAAAAAAAGACAACATGAAATACGTGCTGAGTATAAAGGAGAGTGTAAAGGACAAAAAAAGTCAAAATCGAAATATAAGCATTGTGTGTCAAAAAAGCATATTTTCTTGTTAGAAAAAGCTTAAAAAGCATAATTGATTGAAATGTTTAAGTGTTTTCCAGAGTAATATTCCTTTTTTGTGGCTGCTATTGTGTGGTTGGGTGAGGGGGGCTATGAAAATAGCTGATTATTGCTTAGCCTATAGCTTGTATATGTATGTATATGGGAGCAATAAGTATTTTATTGCCTCATTGTTTATTGACAGAGCGACAGTTGTTGGCTTATTCAGGGAGAATTCTATTTATAGGTCTTGTTTTACTTTAAATTGACACTTTATAAATAGATTTCAAAATTCTTTTATTATGTCGCTCTTTTATTTTTTTTTTTTTTGTAAACTCAAGTGTGAAAGTGTGTATAAAGAAACAAAAAAGAGGATTTAAAAACTCCTACGGTATAATATGAATTGATTTTAAGCTCTAATGTACATAGGAAATTTTGTAAAAGATAGTCTTAAAAGTCTTTAAACGATTGTGTTGCTATTGACTTTTCTAAAAGAAAAATTTTTCAGAATAGCCAAAAGATTCGTGACATGTCACAATTTCGAAAATGCTTAGTCTATTTCACGATGAATAGACTAACAAACGCTTGCAAATTAATCGAACTTTTGTGCTGTGGGTAGAATGTGTTTTGTGTCGAAAAATTATCTTCTGCCACGAAACTCACTAAATTGTTTATTCAGAAAGAAGCACAAGGAAAACAAACAATAACAAAACAACACAGATAACAGATAGCTGAACTCGAAGTTGCCAGAACGACAACAAATGAAATACAAAGAATACGTAATGTAATGAACGAATGTAATGAAATTGCTCGTGTTATTGAATGTTATATTCGTCCAATGAGATTTGGCAAAATAAGACTGAAGAAATGACAAGTTGACTAATGTGGCTACAATATGATGCCCACTATTACATGTTAAAGTTCAAAGTGCCTGTTGATAGACCCTATAGTTGTCTTCAGAAACATACAAACGTTACAGACGTTTGCTTGAGATGCCTGATGAACTTTTTAATTTGATGTTTTTTCATCTTCTGCTATAAATTTAATTTACAAGTTCAAAGCTTTCATTAGCATTTAATTATATTTGAATTTGCATTTTAAATCTTACAGTGTGAAATATAACAGTTTGGGAGAGATTTTATACATACTTACAGTGAATGCCTTAAATTATTGTGACCATTTTCTAAATTTTCATTTTTAAACAATATTTCATTACGTTATTACCACTTCCATTTCCGATTCATTAAACAGAGTTATTTCTTTACATTTTTAAATTACTCACACTTGCCTAAAGTAACGGTAAACCTTTTAATTTAACGAAGTACCATATGTTCTCTCCCTCTTTCTCTCTCTCTCTCTCTCTCTCTCTCTCTCTCTCTCTCTCTCGAACAACTAAACGTATAAGTCTTATTACTTATTATATTGGTTTAGCAAATATTACACATTACATAGGTATGTATGCATGTATGTTTATAAGTACTTGCTTATATACGCTAGAATGACCTTAAAATAATAACCTCTACCACTACATACTTAAACTTATATATGTATGCCCATATATGGATGTGTAAACCAAAACGTAAAACATAGTTTATATAAAAAAAGTCTACAGTGAAAATGGAATATCAAAAAATTTATTACAATACATACAACCATACATACCTACATTTACAACAACAACAATAAAAAAAACCTTTAAAAACAGGAAAGTAACCTTGTATTGGCAATAAGTACAAGAGATTTTCTTCGGTTATTTCAAAATGGGTCAAAAATTAAATATTTTATTAGTAACCAAGGCCAACGATGACCTTCAACAACAATACCTATACAACAACAATAATAAAAATACTCATACATTTACGTTTATTTATTTATTTTTTTGTATTTCTCTTATATTTTTTCACACCTGTTTGCTATGTTGTTCTTGTTGCAGTTGCTGTATAAGTATAAGTTGTACTTGGTTTTTCAGTTTATTTTCTTTATTAAACTCTACTTTTCTTATTGAGCGTCTCTCACTCTCTCAATAATTGGTTTTTGCAAAGTACGCAAATACATACACTTATGTATACACAAATATTATAAATTGGAATACATTAACAAGCAAACGAAAACAACTAGTGCAAGAAATACGGTGCCTGGCTAAAGAGAGTGCCCAAAGTATTGTTTACATTTTGCTATAAAAGGATTTCAAATAAAAACAAAATTATTTTTGTGTTGCAAGCAGGAATTTTAATTTAAGTTTTTATATAAAAAATGGTAAATAAGGAAAAATATTTTCTACAGCAAAAAAAAACTGCATTGCATATTTACACACATACAGTGGTGATAGAAATATAAAAACATATTCGAATTTCAATAAAACAAAATTAATATTTTAATTGAAAGTTGGGTGTCCTGGTAGACTAATGGATAGTGTCGTAGTCTATTACCATTAGTGTCGTGTTTTCGATTCCTACTAGAAATTCTGATATGATTTGGAAATGGCTTAGTGGGACGTTCATTAACATTTTTGAAGAAGGCGATATATCGAAGGTGGACGCGTAAATCTCAGATAAAAAACTAGTTTTTGAACAAATATTTCTTAATCAATACAATTTCTGTTATTGACCACCTATTGACTATTAAAACTAAAAAATAGCTTAGCTCGTAAATGCATTCAGTATGCTTTAGGACATCGGGTTGAAGCCTCTAAATATATCTGTTAAATGCAGATATATTGTTTTAGCGCCAGATATTTTGTCAGATTCTGCTTAATATTAGGTACCAGGCAAGGTTATTTTTTTGTCTATTAGGAATCGTTTTCGAAGATATTCTGTTCCGAGTGCTAGACAAAGAAAAGCGTGGCATCTTATTGAACCATAAGGAGCGCCTTAATTACTTTAGTATCACCTGTCTGATTTTATATTGTCTCAGGGATATGGAAAATAAAATTGCCTATTTAAATCGTTACGAAAATCAAAAGCATACACGCCAGGTTGGTTAACTAATACTGTATCGTAAGCATGGATGTCAATTCAGTCCATTTATGAATCGAACGTAAAGTCCCTTTTACCTTAGGGCTGAGAAACCTGGCTGATAAATTGAAATTTGACAATGCAAATGTTTATTAACCATTGCCTGTAACAAAGCAATGGGAACTGAAAGCCTTTTTAAATGTAGCTTCGCAAATGGAAATGAATTGGTCACACCCTGCGTAAACTAGCAGGGAAATGCCTCAAAAAAACATTGGCCATGAATCTACAGGTTACCAGAAGTAACGAAAGTCCAAGGACAATATCCCATAAAATTCTTTTATATTTGAAAGAATGCGTTAGTAAGTATTGCAAGTTCCATCTCAACATTTAAGATTTTATAATTAAGAAAAAACAATTTGCTGCTATTATTTCTTTCAATACTTTATGCATTTGATATTACTTTATTGATTTAAAATTTGTCCAGAAATTTTTTTCCGTGTTTTGCCTTTAAATGTACTTTTGTTTACACTATTCATTTGCTAAGAAACGTTATTGGACATTTGTGTTAATGAAAAACCACTACTGAATTAAATAAAAGAGGAAGAGAGAGAGAGAGAGAGAAATCATATAAACTTGTCAAGAATGTTATTTAGATTTATAACTCACAGCCTTATGAGAATTTCAATGGATGAGGAATGATGGTATATAAAAAATATTACCCTGAACTTTAAAGGCCAAATATCAGAAAAAGAATACATAAGAGAAAGAATATTTCATTTAATTACGTATAACCAATACTTAAAGAAATTTTTTATAACAGTAATGCAGAGAATTTTTTAATATTTTCTATAGAACGATTATTTAATTATGTAAAGTAAAGCTTATTGTGTTCACCAAACAATACACTCTCTATTACTGTGGTACAGCTCACTTAAACAGGCTGTTTTTCCCTTTCCTTTCAATGTTTTTGTATTGTTTAATATTTTGTTTTTGTATTTTGAATTTTATATAACGTTAATTGCAGCATTAAGAGAGAGGGAGTGAGAGAAAATAAGAAAATTATGGTTGTGGGTACCAAGGAAAGAACAAAAAAAAATCATTGTAAAGCCTTGCATTAGTTTGACAACTATTACTCATATTCGTGTTCATACAATATAGTATTTGTACGAGTGTGTATGTGTATGTGTTGGAAAGTAAAGTTTATTATCTTTTATAAAAGACAATAAGAGTAAGACAAATGCAATAGCAAAAACAATGATTGTCCTAGTTTTTGTTTTGACATTTTCTGTTATTCTTTTTCTGTTTTTTTCTGTTATTGTTTCTGTTGTTATTGTTTTTCTTGTCATTTTGTGCTCAGAGTAATGATGAGCCAGAAAAATAAAAGCTTTTTATCTTTGTATACTACGTAGGCGTATGATGAATGTTAATGATTTGTTCAAGGGAAATTGTTGTTAGTTTTCCTGCATATTTTTTTTTTTGCTTTTTGTTTTAAAACTTTGTAGGGAGAAAAAACGAATGAAAAAGAGAAGAAGATAGAGAAAATAAAAACGTTAAATTTATTGTGCAAATCAGGAGTTTGTGGAAGTGAATTGTTAAGGCCTGAGGGTACACTTAAAGCATACAATTGCATTTGAATGTGTGTGCGTAATTGTGTGCATGTGTAAAACTCGCAAATGATGCCACTTTATTTTGCTGTGGTTTTTTTTACCATGTGTTACACTATTTGTCATATTACAGTGCGGCCCATAAGTATATATTGTTTTCAATGGTAAATTTAAAGCAATTTATTTTGCTTTAAATCTCTTTGAGTCCAAAAAAAATTTGAGAAATCAAACAATTTTTTTAATCTTTAAAAACGATCGTAGTAATATAAAATGTTAGAGAAGATAGATAGGCTGTTCTGTTAGTAGAACTTACAAGGTTACCAGATCATAAGGTGTAAGTTGTTACAAAGACTAGTTAGGCATGAATTGGTACTTTTTTTGGGGTTATTACAGGATACCTCTTGACACATTAAAGTTTTTAACGAAATACTTGTTGAACAGATTTAAAAAGGCGATTACTCATGTCTCAGGAAAGAGTTAACGTGTAATAAAAATATGTGGACGTTCGTCAGATCAGCTGCACACCAGATACTTCTAGACATCTCTCAAAATTGTTTTTAAACTCAAACCATAACAGATGGTCCCAATTCAAGGCGTACATAGTGCTGGAAAGTGAGTTACAGTAGAAGGGAATATAACACTAATTTAAGAAAGTGAATTTGATGTTACGAACAAAAGAATTTAAATTTTATTATAAAATCTTTTTATTGTCCTGAAAAGACAATAAATTATAAGCATTTGAATTAAACTTTATGTTATTAGTTCATTTGACATAAATTAATAGCAATACTTGGGTTTTAGTTCCCTTAATTACATGCAGACTCTTTAAATACTCACGTACACACAACTACACACACTCACATAGATTTTAAATTCCTAAGCTCAACCACATTTCAGGAATTTACAGAGAAAAATTATTTCTTTTTTTTTCTTTTTATAAAAATTCTTTCTTTAATTTCACAATATCCTTGTGTTTTATTTTTTTATTCTCTATTCTTTCGCCTCTTCTTTATGGCACATGCTGGCGTCCATTGTATTTTTAGCTTTTCTCCATTGTTGTCTTCGGCTGCATATCATCGGAAGGTTATCGTGAAGTAGATGGCAAAGACGTTTGTATATTAAATGATGACAACATGGCGTGTAAATATGGTAATACAGTGGGCGTTTTTGGTTTTCTAGCGTCAATGGCCTTCATAGTTGGTGAATTTCTATTTGAACGCATGTCATCGGTGAAGAGTCGGAAACGTTTTGTGATGGCCGATATGGGTTTCTCAGGTGAGTAATGTTTGAATAAATTGGGAAGGAAATGTTATTCACAAAAGTGGTTTTCATTTCCGGTTGCCATTTATTATGTTTTTTTTTTCAAATTATTATTTTTATTTCTTTTGTAGCATTTTGGGCTTTTATGTATTTTATCGCCTTTATATACGTTTGGTCACAGTGGAGTTCGGCTGAAATGCCACCCGGCGGTATTGGTGCCAGTAATATGCAGGCTGCCATTGTATTTTCATTATTTTCCATATTTACTTGGGTAAGTTACTATGTATACGAATATTTGAAAAATTTTGAATATTTGAAGTTTCCACTTGAAAATTATTATCTAAGTTAAGGTTAAGATTTCTAAATAGGCTCTTTCTACAAGAAGAGTATATTTTCACTGAAATGAAATTAATTCAGTGCATAGAAGTCAAAAGTCAGTGTGTTAGCTTATTAGGCGAGATTCCGTGGTTCTAACCTAAGATTATTCAATTCGAAAAAAAAATTTTGAAAAAAATATTTCTTTCGGCGACTTTCTCTCAGTAAATCAAATTAAAACGTTTCTCAAATCTGTCGTTCGGGGTCAATTGGAAGCTATAGGTCCAGCCTCTTATAGATAAGTACACATGGGTGGTGCGAAAGGCTAAGCTTAATTCTGTTAAGACCAAAACATAAATGTTTTAGGTACTTACTTTATGGATGCTGTGGAGGCACTTTCACGGATTAACATTGGACATTGGTTGCTTCATTAGGAGCTCCGAGTAGTTATGAGACTAGGGGCTAACTGATAATGGCACAATGGGCCCTATGTGGCCTAAGTGTGTCCATCCAAGTCTCCTAGATGGACAGCTACCTTGCAACACATAGACATTGACCTTCGCGACAGAAGACCCAGGTATATTTAACAAGAGGCTTAGAGAACTATCCAATAAACAAATAATGACCACAGTAATAAAAAAACGCGAATAAAAATAAATTGACCACAATTTCCAAACTTCGTGGAAGACGATTTTATATCGGAAATAAGGTATTTTTGATAAAAAGATCACGAAAGGACAAAGAATAGAGAACATTTTGCACAATGCAATCAATAGGCGGAGAAGGAAAAGGATATCAAATCGAAAAGTTCAATATGTTTTCATAACTTCAGGGATAGGCATCTAAACAAGAATAAAAAATGAAAAACAAAAATTGTTTGGACATTTCTAAGCAAAATTAAATATTTTATTGGAATTTAAAAATTGTTTTTCTTTTAATTTTTTAATTGCTAGGCTTTATGTGCTTTCTTGGCCTACAAACGTTTCTTAATTGGTGCCGGCGATGAATTCACCTCAGCCTTTGAAAATGATCCCGCCAATGTGGTACACCAGCAGGCCTACAATAGCTACTCGGTGGATAATGATAATGACCAATATAGTGCTTCACCATTTACCGGCCAG